>ML823070.1:58620-69317 GCA_009831015.1 Picea engelmannii
TATATTAAAAAAAATTCTTCTTTGATTTTTTTTTTTTTCAAAATTTATACTCTAATTTCGTAACATGATAATTATTATACTATATTTTATTTATGTTTATTTTCTTAATAATTTATTAATAATAAAATTCATTTATTTAATATTTTTTTATTTAAATTTTTACATAATCTTTTCAAAATTGACCTAACTCATTATTATCCATGTTTGAGAGTGTTTTCCTTTTTCTTTTTCATCTTAAAATTATAGTTATATTTTCATATTATATAAAAAGGGGGAATTATAATTGTTTCTGGCATATTTAAGAGGAAACAAGAACCTTTATCATCAAAATGTTATCATGTCTAATAAAAAAATGTTCAGAGTTTGTAGACAAAAATGCCACCAAACAAAGATCTCTTAGATTTAAAGGAAAGATAGCTGCTATTAATCAAATCTACAATCTCTTAGATTTACAGGAAATATAACTGTTATTAACCAAATAAACTATGAATGCATTCAAGTGTAATGTTTTTTCTCTAGTGTTGGATAAGCATTCTCTTGGATTATTCTGGAACAAACCCTTTTTGTCAAAACCCTTGGAAGATGACTAGTGGATGACCTTCCCTTAATTTATCCCTTGTTCTTTTAGGAGGATCTCCTAGGGTTAGCAGCGGACAACCTCTAGTTATCACCCTAAAAAATCCACACATTTCTCTCCAAAGGGACCCTTAATTGACCCCATATGCCCCTCCCCCAAAATGGTAGGCACTAGTCTTTTTCTCCTAATAATCAATCATCATTGCTGAAAATTACTTTCTTTTACTCTTTTAGGGTTAAATTTAGGATTTTATTGCAACAAATTTTCATTTCCAGCCATAAAGACTAAGACATCTTGGGTATTTAGGCACACTATTGACCTAATATACATTGCTGAAATCCTAGTTTATATTTATGAAGTGTTATAACAACCATCTAGGGAAAAATGTCTAGGGCTTTAGGGTTGTTTATTACTCTTTAATTTTCTGATTTTGTTTGTAATTAAAACCCTAATTTTAGCTCATTGTTTAGCCTATTTATTTATTGAATTATTGCATGTTAAAGAGCTATTTATTTGTTGTTGTAATAAATTAATTGAGTGCTATAATTTTATTTCTATTTTAACAATTTTACAACAACCCTAGACTTTTTCTTCATTTCTAGTGTTTGGGGATCCTATTGAGCATACACTTGACTTGGAAAACCTATAAGGAAATTATCTTGTCATACCACCTCATTAATACTTCGTCTATCCTTTTCACTGGTGGTAGTTTGAGTAGTCACCCTAGGGGGGCCCTAGACTTGATCGTGTCTTGCCTAGGGATTCTTGGGAGCTATTGGGGAAGCCTCCCTTGTGTTGGATACTATCCCTTCATTAAAAATGGGGAATTTGTTGCCTAGGTGACAGTGGTAACATTTTCTATGTTCCACTAGTCTTAGTGCCTTGTGAAGGCTTTGCACTTGGTGCTAGATCGTGTGGTAACAGGGCCTAGCTGAATGCTGAGGTTTCTTGGAGGTTGAGGCCTTTCAAGCACCATCATCACTATTCCTCTTACATCCTCTTCTCTCTCTACCAATCTCGATAGTCATCGTAACCAAATAACTTAATCTCCAAAGGAAACTCGCTAACCCCTTTAGTAGCACCCTAGACTAGACAAGAAAGAGACAGGTGAAGGGAAATCGACTATATGGCACAGAGATATCTTCTATCCTCCTCCCAAGGCCAATCCGCATAACATTCAAAGCCAAACCAACTAGGAAAGTGCCCAAGTTACGAAGGGTGGACAACAACCAACAAGCCCTAGACCAGGCGATGAGTTTAATCTAGAACACTAAAGCTAGATACTAGAAATTGTAAACATAAATACCTAGACACAAGGTGGATAAGTGCCCAAGAAACATTAAGGTCACAACGCCATCTTTGTGTTCATCTTCAAACCAAGCATATCTCAAGACATTTGGAATAGAGCGCTGGTCATCATAGACAAGAAGACACCTCTCTTCAAATGGACTCATATCGCTGGTTGTCTTCCTTCCTCACCTAATCAAGAAACGATGGCCTTAGTAGCTCTTGGAGCCTTCCCATACCCAGTCATCCCTCCTCTCGACATTCATGACAATCCACTCCTTGTACAACTCCATGACCTTGCCACGCATAATCATTATGCTATTTACTGGTGGGAGGAGTCTAGTACTCCCTCCCTTGTCCCTTCTCCTCCTTGCGATCGACACCAAAGCCCAACATTGCCATTTGTCCCCTTTGTGTCATTAGTGCAAAGCGTAACAACAATTGTATGACACACAAGAGTGATCATCACCCCACTCGTTAACATCCTATTCGAGTGGAGAGTGTTCTCCTCTTACCAAAATTCCACTTCTAGAATTTTATAGCATGATATATATTGCACTTATTTTTTTTAATTTTTTTTTTTTAAATAAAAAAGGGGAGGATCCTGCTATGATATATTATCAAAAATCTGTAACAGAGTGTACATGGTCAAGAGTCTAGAACGTCCAAAATGCTGCCGGAAACCGGAAACCAGCATAGAGACATGGCAAAAACAGCTATAATCTATTGGCATCTGTCCTGCCCGAAGGAAACCAGAACAGGTGCCTAAAGTCTAGTGGAATATAAAACAGTAACATAAAGCTAAAACCATAAAACATGAAAATCCTAGGTGATTGGTGACCTGTCATCTTCGTTGGTCTTCCACGTGGAGCCAGCCGGGATGGCGAAAGACTGCGCACAGAGTGGACACTTGTGCCGAGTTGGAATGCCAGAATGGGCATCGAACAACACGTCTAGGCGTTGTCCCATGATGAGTGCACGATGCTCCAGGTCAGCCATGTGGCCTCGGAGCTCAAACACCAAGGACAGGTGCTCCTCGCGGGAGAGAAAACCATGCATGTCATCACCATCGATGGGCGCGCTGTGCTTCTCGTCATCCTGCCCACCGCTCCTTTCCTCCATTTGCTTCTCGTCACCCTGCGCACCTCCAACATCAAACATTGTTTCCATGCTCTGCCAAGGAGCCTCTTCCTCAACAATACAACCAGGAAATTCGGCATCCATCCTGAAAGTGTGATGTCCATCCCCACTGCCAGACTTCACTCTGTCGCTTGGCGCTTCCATGGTCGACAGGTCCTCCAACGTTAAGTCCTCCTCGACAATGCATGCCGAATACAATTGCTCCGCACTGTCCTCCAATTTGATGGTTTCCAGATTGCTACAGCCAATTTCCTTCTCTGCGATGGTAGAGAGCAAAGCCTTCTCCTCGGCTCGAGCCTTTTGTCTCAGCATCGAAGTGGCCATGACCAGAGCGCGTTCGAGTTGCTCCCTGCGCTGTCGCTGTTCCTTACGGGCATACCAAGTCGAGCCACGTCGTGGCACACCCCTTTTCCTTGGCATGCTGCTGAGCTTTCTCCCAGAAATGCGCACAGGCTGAAGCCAATTGAGAACGAATGCACCAGCAGCGATTCTCCACAGAAGAATGGTGTACCAGGGCACAAGGAGCTCTGAGCAACACCGACGTCTCCAAACCCAGAGCAGAACCATGGGCGAAACACTAAAAAACCAATAATCCAAACGCAAATCCTCATGACCGCATTTACCATTGCACTCGCCGAATTCGTAAATGCTCGCTCGCTCGAAGAGTCCACCCATCGCAGAGCGATAATGGCTATCCTGCATCCGTAGGGCTGGTGTTAAATGGATGGCCTCCCGCATTTAAACCTTGACTTAAGTTGAAGCCAAATGTCATGCTTGCTCCAGCTGTCACCCCATACGGGGACTTATTTTTTTAAATTAATTTACTTAATGATAAATTTTATTTATTTGTTAATTTATTAATTCTTCTTTAAATTTATGTTATAAAACCCTTTAAAACTGATTTAATTTTACTCAACAATTTTTTTTTTTAAATTAATTAACTTTATTAAAATTTTCAATTAAAAAATCATTATTATTTAAAATAAATAATACAAAATAACTATTATAAATTTATTTTAATTTTTTAATAAAATAAATTTAAAATTAAAATAAATTAATAAAATATTAAAGTTAATTTAATCGATGATCATTCATGGAAAATATCCAAGTTTTAGCTTCAAATATTTGCAATCTTTCGAATTTACAAATCAAGATTTTAAATCCACTCAATATTATTAAATTTTAGACGTGTAGACTCACATGATCATCATGGTTAAACTCTCTAAATTAATATTATGCCCTTTTTTTTTTTCCGAAGGGAAGAAAACCTTAATTTCTAGAATGGTGGTGATACCATGGATAATATGGACCTTATCCTCCATATTTAAATGTGAGGCACAAACATATTTCTCGTCTCCAAACTCTACTCTACTGGGTTGAAACCTTTAGAAACCATGCATATTTATTGAACCAATTCACAGTAAACTCTATGAGAGACACATTCTTCTGCATTCAACATGGAGTGCCTGCAGAGAAGCCATGTGCTGTCATGGGCCAACAATCACTGTGCAACCACAATACTTCTCATGGCTACAGGCAGATTAAATTGCAGAAATTTCCAGCTTAAATTTCATACTCTCAGCCTTATTCAATCTTCCAGAATTATTTTTCCTCAGAGACTTTCAGGTTAGCTAATTCTATGACTTCTTTGTTGGAAATATAGTGTTATATTTGCCATTTACGAATCTAATATATGCAGGGGAATGAATTCAAAAAGGGAAACTTGTCAGCGTGGAGTATTGAAACTACCAAAAACCAGCCATAAATAGTCTGCCGTGTCTCAATAGTTTGCTGTATTGGTTAATTTTGTTTCTGTATTCACTCCTTGGTTTTAGTCTGGAATCCCAGATGAAATAATGCTTAATCAGCGATTTATTGGTTATTCAGTGAGTCAATTATAGGCTGAGAAATCGGCCGAAAAAATCTACCAAAATCGGGTTGCTGAAAAAATCATGGCTTTGTCAATTTTTTGCCGACAGTAGTCGGGCATCCATGTCATTTTAAAAGCAAAATTTGACCTCTGTTTTCGACTTTTTTAGCCGATGATTTTTGTGAAGAAGGGAGAGCATCGATTTCGTTAGCGGAGACGGGGGAAAATGACATTTTATCTGGGGGCAAAGATTTTTTTTGGTATTCCAACAATTCCATTCGATTACACGTTTTTCGGAAAAAACATCAGAATCATATGTCTAATTTTTCTGACTTCTATGCAGTTTACTGCTACTCTATTTGCAGATTAATGCAGGCTAAATCTCTTCTTTGCATTTAAAAGCTAGATTCATGCAGTGTTTCAAATTTTAACATCTGAATTTTTTTTTGTAAAAACCCACAAATTTATTTTTGCCCTCGGTTTCAATTCTTTCCATCAACATGCTGAAATACTTAGACATTTTTTGGGCATATCGGGATCCCGTTCAATGACAACGTGGGCAGGTCATTTGCACTCTATGTGCAAAAGTTTTATATGGAGGGTTCCGTTGTCTGAATATCCACCTTGCAAGTATCCTTGGCAAAGATTCGAAGCCCTGTCCAATTGCCACCATAGTCACAAGCTAAGGTTTCTATTGAGGCAGTTCAGTGGAAAAAAATCGATAAACAAGCTCTTTTAACTGAAGGTGCTGGGTTGGTAGCTGTGGTGGGATCGTTTTTGATCCCGAAGAAAAATCGGAAACAATCTTTGCAAGGGGACTAGGAATATCCACAAACAATCAAGCCGAGGCCTATGCCTTTCTCTAGGGTCTCCTCCTTGCAAAGGAATCCAATATAAAATCATTGATAGTCATAGGATATTCGAGTGCCATTATCAAAATGATGCTTATGAAATCAGCTCCATTTGATAATAAGCTCGTTCTGATTATTGCTCGAATCAACAAGGAGGTCAACAACCTGAATATAGTTTCATATTTTTAGGTCCTGAGAGAATTTAATTGCCAAGTTAATCTATTAGCTAACAAAGCCCCCTCTCTTATCCAAGGGGCCTTGAAGAAAAATGGGGTGATTTCATCACATAATCCCCTTGTAAGTTTTAAACCTTTCACAGTAATGTAATGTACACACAGATTCTTAAAACAGAAAAGAAAACAATGACAATTACACATATACACAGAGATTTACCCTGGAAACCCAAACCAAGAAAATCGCCAATCTGTTTAGAGCCACACCTCTAATTCTTATTCATCATCAAACTTCATTGTTTACAATACAATATATATAAGATCCCGTGACATCCAAAAAACCCTAATCCATTGAACTGGATTAGACCACAACCCTAATTCCTTAACCGGAATTAGAAAACCATGGGCTGAAATACCATGCACTATTAAATTGCCAAAGGTGAAAACCGTGTGCTGAAAACCGCTAAAAAATGGACGCAAAAACTGCCCCCCCAAAATTTTCGGGGGCTTCGCCCCTAAACCCCCCTAGGTAGGGGGGACTCTACCCCCCCTGCAACCCCCTAGATAAGGGGGGATGCTGCCCCCTGTGTGACCTGCCCACTATGCCTGGTGCAATGAATCGCGCATGGAGTTGGTCATGGAAATAATATAACACGTACCCAACACCCCTAAGGTCTCTAAGGTTCTAATCTCAAGCCACATATCATCACCATTTATTAACACATGTTCTAACAATGCATAGATCAATCATTAAGTACGTTGAAAGGATACGAAAGGATGTGACCCCATCTCATTCGCATTGTGGGATTAATCGTCATCTTGTCTATCAAATCCTTCATTATGGTGTTTCGCTAGTGAGGTGGGATAATGAAGCAATCAAGGGAGGAAATTCCCATTGATTTCTGGAACATCATCAATTAGCATGGAACTCACTTGGTAAGACTCTCTCTAGGCCTTTGGTTGGTTAAATTTGGTTTGAAGGTGCTTCCAATGGATAATTATCTGTGTGCTTTGGTTCTTGGAATTTGTTTGGGCTTTGGTTCTTGGAAATTGTTTGGGCTCTAGTTCTTGGAATTCGTCACTGTAAAATTCCTCTGCATCAGAGGGTGGCTTCTATGTAACGTTTTTCATGGGCGACTTTCTCCTTTCTTGGCATTTATCTCTCTAGTACTCTAAGCTTCACCTGTTCTCAGGTTCGGTCACCTGGTTCTCTGATTTCTAAAGGTCTGAGAAATGATTCTCTGGGTTTATTGGGGTTTGGATGTGTTGGCCTTTTAAAGTTTGGTTTCAATTTTTTTTGGAAACACTGTGTTTTGGCAGTTGTGCTATTTTGTCTATGGAGTTGGGGGCTTTTTGTTGCTTTTAGGTCTCTCCTGTTAAATATTAAAGTAGCTTCAGAGTTTATTCTTTACCAAGCAGCTCTCCAAAGTTGCTCTCCTCAAGCAGCTCTCAAGCTGCTCTCCTCAAGCAGCTCTCCAAGTTGCCAGCTGTCCTTAAGCTGCCCCCTTGCCARCTGTCCTTAAGCTGTCCCCTTGCCACCTATCCTAGCTAGGTCGGCCACCTACCTAGCTAAGTCGGCCCTAACCTAAAAGAYATTCCTAACCTAAAGTTCCTATCCTAACTTCTATCCTATATAAAGAGAAGGAGTYGCCCTCTTCTTCATTCATTATTTTTGATATCAGTYTATATATCAGTTCTGATATATGAGTTAAGTACTCTCTATTTCTGAAGGAGCAACTAAACTATTTCTGTGGGAGCAGCCTAGTCTTATTCTGAGGAGCAGCTAAGCTATTTCTATGGGAGCAACCTAGTCTTATTCTGAGCAACAACTAAGCTATTCTGAGAGAGCATCCTAGTCTTATTCTGAGCAGCATTTAGTAGGTTCATTTATCAGGCTATTCTGGACAACAACAATTTCTCTGTTTTGAACAACAATAATTTCTCTGTTCTGGACAGCAACCAAAGGCTGTTCTAGACAACAACTAAGAGGATTTCTGTAGCAGCTGATAGCTCTGTTTTTGGATAGCAAATAGGAGACAGAGTTACTCTGTTCTGAGGTCAAATCTGAGGCAACAGAAAGGAGGACAACAACTCTGTTCTGAGCAGATTTGAGGGCAGATTTGTAATAAAGGCTTAATACTATTGTCTTGTAAGTTCATTGTACTTGTTTGACTGATCAATATATCACATAAGTTTGTTGGGTTTTCTTCTCTTTGAGGGTTTCCCAGGATAAATACTTGTGTCTTTGTGATTGATTGTTTTTATACTTTAGTTTATTTGCTTAAGATTTGAAAGAACACTACTGTTATATTCTATATCTGTTTATGCTTGAAAAATCAACATGGTATCAGAGCTCTAGGGCGTGAAAGAGCTCAGTTCTGCAGTCTGCTAAGAGCCTATGCAGATCCTTAGGAATTATTCAAGCACAGTATTGCAGAGATGTCTTCCATTTATGTAAGACCTGAGGACAGACTTGAAGAGGCTTCAAACTTTAATGTTTGGAAAGCCAAAGTCCTGAATATTCTGGAAGAATATGACTTGGACAACTTTGTGACCAGCACAATAGAAGAGCCCACCTCCAATGCAGGAAGGACAACCTTCAAGAAGAATCAGGAAGGGCAAAGAGAATCATTTTTGATTCAATCAAAGATAATATCATGCCTGTTATAGCACCTCTGAAGACAGCAAAGGAGTGTTTTGACACTCTATTCAATCTGTATGAAAAGAAGGCACCTAGTCAGAAGAGGGTTTTAAAGAATAAACTTCGAACCCTCAAGATGGAGAAGGATGACTCCATAGCTTCATTCTTCACAAAGATCTCTCAGTTAAGGGATCAACTACTAGTCATTGGTATAATCATAGATGATGATGATCTCGTCCAGACTACTGTGGATGGTCTTCCATCTTCTTGGGAGACATTTCTGGCCGGGATAAATGCTCGTGAAAACCAGCCAGACTTTGAAAGGCTGTGGCATGATTGTTTGCAAGAAGACGGGAGAATTTAGATTAGAAATGGTATTTCACCTTGCTCTAGCAGCAAAGACAAGGAAAGGGAGAAGATTTACTCCTCAGAAGAAGTTTTCTTCAGAAGGAGAAAAGTAAAAATAGCTTCAAAGGGAAAGAGTTTGATATGTCAAAAGTAAAGTGCTTCAACTGTCAACGAAAGGGACACTTTGTTAGAGATTGCCCAAAGATCAGAAAAGGGAACAAAGGCAAATATTGTGCTTCTATTGATGTAGAAGATGAGTCTCGAAGAACAAAGACAAAAGAGGCTTCCAGTAATCAAGAGATCAGGCGAGAATACTATCTATTTCAGCACTCTCTGGTTCTCTTACAAATGGTGCTGAATCTTGGTTGATAGATAGTGGAGCTTCCAGGGATATGACTGGAAATAAAGAAGTCCTTGCGAACTTCAAGGAGAAGAAGTTCTCTGCTCAAGTAGAACTTGGAGATAATACCAACTATACAATCAAATGACTTGGCTCAACTTCTTTTATTGGTTAAGTGGGACACTTGAGGATTTTCAGATGTCCAGTTTTCATTCATATACCAAAAGAGAAAAGAACTAAGATGGAGCCTTCTGGAAAGAAAGGAATCTTTGTTGGATACGGTGAAACATCCAATACATACATAATCTATGTTCCAGGCCAAAGATTTATCGAGGTAAGCAAGGATGTAACTTTTCATGAAGAAGCTGCATTCAAGCATTCTAAAGAATCACAACAAGATACAAAGATGGAGAAACCTGAAGAGCCATTGGATCAAGTTGATACTATGGATCCAGTAGAACAGATAGAGAGACCTATGGAGATACCTCCTACTAAGAGGAAGCCTGCCTGATGTAAAGAAATTAGAGGCAGAAAAACATGCAACTCCTTCAGGTACTTTCATAGAAAGTAATAGACCTCAAAGATTTTTCAGGTTATGTGGTTCTTATGGCTTAGATTAGCAATGCAGAGCCCACCAACTATGAGGATGCTGTTACGCAGCAAGTATGGAAAGATGCCATGGTGGAAGAATATCAATCCATCATGAAAAATGATGTATGGGAAGTAGTACCTGTTATCGCTCAGTTTGTAGTTTAGGTCAAGTAGCTGAAGGGTAAGGGTCAAACTGGCGTAACAGGAGCTTCTCCACCCACTGTCACCTCGATGGGGGGCTCTTTCTATTTAGGGTGGCTAAGCCCAAGGGAGACGTCCCTGGCAATCTGGGGTTTTGAAAGGAAAAGGCTCAAGGGATTAAGGCTAGTTTCCCCTTCACAAATTACCGCCAAGAAGATAGTCAAAAGAAGAATAACCACAGGGAAGGCACCTGCTTGCGAGACAAGGCAACAATGAAACTAATACATGCAGTAGTGGTTAGTACTTCATAGATTAATGACTATCTATATTTCAATGTATATGAACATATATAACAGTAAATATTGATGAAGTCAATGTTTGCAATAATGACAATGGCAATATAAAGTCGCTTGTTAATAAATACCAGAATGATATAGCATCCAATTAAAATGATCAATCCTTGAATTAACTCAATGCATTAAATATCATCAAATGCTCATATATAACAGAGTGCTGCGTCAATATCCTAAGGATGACGTCAGGCTTCTTTTAGGGTTAGTGCAATAGACAAAGAAAGCCAACGTTTTGCAAATGAGCCAATGAAAATTATCAATGTATCAATGTCTATCATTGGACGATCAAGCCACAGTATTTTCTATCAACCAAAAGCTTAATAAAGGCATGACGTCATCATTTTCTGCTAGGTTAGTAGACGTTAGGGTTAGTTAGGGTTTCAAA
>ML823072.1:0-23798 GCA_009831015.1 Picea engelmannii
TATGAGTTGGTGCTCATAAAAGATGAGATGTAACGCAGTTGGAGCTTGCTTAACATCTTAAGAAGACGAGGTTTTTTCCCTGGTTGGGTTTCCTCTTGAAAAATCCGTGTCTCATACTTGTGAGTGAATGTTGTGTGTGATTGTTATTCTTTATGTTATCTGCTTTGTCTTTATAACTCTGAATCTCACAGTAAAGACTTACTGCCACTAAGATTAATGATTCAAAGTTAAAAAGAAGAGAAATAGTTAATAATCTACACTAACTGATTCACCCCCCCCCCTCTCAGTTAGTTCATACCTGTAACAGAAAGAGGCTCACTTTGGTGTTGCTTAAGCAAGGCCTTGTCCTCTTTCCTCCTTCTTTAGGTCAACTTGGAAAAATGGCTAGCATAAATGGTAAATCTAACTAGAGGATGAGGTGAGAGAAAGTGTTGCAATGGGAAGGCTTTCAAACCCTAGAAGATGGTGGCCCTAGGTGTAGATAACCTAGGCCTAGGACGTCACCCCCTTTTCACCTTTAAAATCAAATCTAGCTTAAGGGAAGAAGCAAGATGAGTGTAGCAAAGGCTAGGCTCTATCTCTCTTCTTCAATGGCTGAAAAATTTCTCTCTAAGGCGACATGAAAAAAGGACCTACTTGTGTGCTTGTTACCTCAGGTTTTAAAATTAGCAATTTTATAAGTAAATGAAAGAATGTAAACCTACAACAATTCAATTAAGAAGTTTTGCAAGAAAAACACTTACATATCATGAAGAAAAGCATGTGCAAAGCCTAGTTGTAAACCTTCCTTGAAGAGAAATGCCAAAAGATGCCAAAAAATCCTTCCATCAACAAGTACACCTCACTTAGAATACAAATTTACCCTAGTAGGGAACAAAAATCAGACCTCAAAAGTGTGATTTGTTGTGTTCTGTCCAAATGAGGGAAACACATCCTCAATATATACCGTATCATGATCTTTTAATTAATGTTAGGTCATTAAAAATAGTTGACAAGGCTACAAACCAAAAATCATACTGTTTTACATTAAACTGTTAAATAAAACCCTAAATGAGCAATAAACAGGACATCAAGCCCCTTTGAGGGAGATGTTGGCCCTTTTTAGGGAAAAATACAACACAAGATGACAAACATTGGCCCTTTTTGGGCCTCCAAACTTTGCCACATGTGCCAAACTTCCCTGTTAAACTGCCATACACTAGAGGTGACATCATGGCTCCTACATGACATCCTGGGCCATCAAAGGGACACGTTCCACCTATAGTGGGTCAACCCCCCTAGTATAGGCTCAGCCAAAGCGTCCTAGATGAAACATCCTTCTTCTTCTCATGTGCAAAGGCTCGACCAATCATTGTCCTATCTCTGCCCCTGATGGGGTCCCAACAACCATCTGATGGGATCTTCAGCCCCATGGAGGTCCGAACTAATCATCTCCCCATGTGTACCGGTCGACTTGGTACCTGTCCGTCGGGCATGGTCCTACAGATCAAAAACCTCGCCCTCCATGGGCTCATTATTCACATGAATCATAGCAATGTTAATCATGTTTCACCATTAATGTTATCAAATATATGCATAAAAACCCTGATATATCATCCAATACCTCAAAAATATTACAAAGGCCTACAATACAAAGCTGAAGAAAAAGACAAAACACCCTATTCGGCTAGCATCCATAAGAAAAGGAATGTCTCCAAGGGGTATCATCCAAGCCATGTAAATCAATGTGATGTGGTTAAGGTATGTCTAAGATTAGGGTAGAGTGAGATTTAGGGTTGCATGGTCTTACCATTGGGTGCCTTTGTAGAAAGCGAGTTGTACCTGTCATGGAAGCAAGTTATTTCCAAGCCCTTTTTGCCTTTTATTCTTATCTTTTTTTTTTCTTTTCATTCTTTTTATCCAAGGACCAATCGGAGGAAACTTCCTTGGTGTGGTGACCAGAGATGACAGTGTTACCCACAAGCACCTTCACAGAAATGATAAGGCTGGCTCGTGATGAGACCCCCTTTCCCTTGGCCATGCAACCAAAGGTCACTGCCCTAGTGTGGTAACCAGATGATGGAAATGTCATACTGCTATGTACCCATGAACATAATAGGTTGGCTCATGATCAGACCCCCTATCCTCGTAATTAGGTCCTGTTTGTTTATTTTTCTTGGGACCCTCTTGTTTCTTGCTGAGAGGCCTTTTATTGCCTTCTCGGGGATCCCTGGGTGAAACATCTCTAGGTTTTATTCTTATTGGATTTTATCTTTTACCAATTGATTTTACCTTCTGTTCCTTTAGCCCCTTCTTCCCAAGAGATAATGATGCAACCCCATAGACAGATCATTCTAATGTCTAGACTAGGGGAATGGGGTAGATGAGTGGGAGACAAGATGAAAAGTGATAATATGATGGGAGCGGACGATGTCTCTTCAGAAATCCCCCTGGTGGAAAACCAAAACCTATGGGTATAGTCTTGCTAGGGCACCCTGTCAATCCCCCCAACCATGGTCATGTGGGTCAATTTAAGATCCAAGTAGTTGTTATAAATAAAAGGAGTAAGATGCATATATCTAAAGGCTATAATGATAAAAAATGACACATACCATGATACCTGGACCAATTACCTCATGAAGTAAGAGCCTTCTCCAATACAGGACTAGACTGATGGTGATGGATGTTGTTGCTGGTAACAAGACAAGTCTGATGAAAGAGAAGAAAGATGGGCCCTTCAGGGCCATTCTCAGGTCAATCTTTCTCTTGGTACTCCATGTCTTGGACATGTGGGCCTCGATACATGATATCCTAGTTATCCACAGAAATTGGGGATAACATCTGGCTCCAACTCGGGGACATGTGCTCACTGTAGAGCACATGATAACCTCAACATCTCTAGCATAATCTGTAGACTTGCTCACACTCGAAGAGGGCATCAATAACAAAGGTGTGGTGGTATTTCCATCCCGCAATATATATATATATATATATATATATATATATATGTATGTATAGGACTACAATAAAACAATCAATGTGAAAGTGAGGAAGGAAACTACCATGAAATGCAAATCGTATAATACACGGAAAATGCCTACCTACCTATACTTACCTATGGAATTAGGTCTCTGGGGGGTAGTAACGCTTGATATGTAAAGCGTTTACTGGAAACTTCAGGATTTCTCCTTCCATGGTCTCCAAGTTGAAAGAATTCATACCTGCACAACTCATGATTTTATAAGGGCCTCCCCACAGACTGTCAATTTTTTTGTGCATATCAGGTTTTTCCTTTCTCTTATCCCACAGTAGTACAAGATCTCCCTTGGCGAAGTTTCTCTCCTTGCTTTTATGATCAAAAGTGTTCTTTATCTTTTCTTGATTTCTCATCATCTGACCCAAGTTACTTCTCCTCGTCTCATCTAGCTCTATTAGCTGATTAATCCTTCCTTGGATTACTTCTGCATTTGTGGCGTATTGCTGAGAAAAACAAAGACAGGGATCTGGAAGTTCACAGGAAGCTTTGCGTCAAGTCCATATACCATCTAAAAAGGATTTTTTCCTATGGAAGTCTTTGTTGTTATTGGATCTTCCCATACTGCATATTTTATTTTGCTATCCCATGACCTTTTATTCTCTCTGACAACCTTCTTCAGAATGTTCATGAGGTTCGTATTGGTTGATTCTTATAAGTCATTTCCTTGTGGATAGTAGTTGGAGGAATGGGATAGGGTAATGCCATATTTGAAACAAAATTCTACCATAGCATAAGAGCTGAAAGCTTTGGCATTATCTGTAGTGATCTTGGAAGGAGCACCAAACCTAGTTATGATTCGGTCTTCTAGAAATTTCATGGCTACTTCCTCGGTGGCTTTATTGGTGGGAATAGATTCGACCCATATAGTGAAATAGTCTATAGATATTAGGATCCACCGGTAACCATTACTTGAATTGTCTTTAAATTCACCAATAAAATCCAATCCCCATTGCTGAAAAGGCACTTCTACCACCACAGGATTTAAAGGTTGTGCAAGGAGTTTTAGTTTTCCTGTGAAGTACTAGCAAGGTTGGCAAGATCAGACGTGTTGGTAAGTGTCCGAAAAAAGTGTTGGCCAATAATAACCGGCCCTCAGAATTTTATGGGCAGTAGTACAAGCAACAAAATGTCCACCACAATGTCTAGAGTGCAATTATTGCAATATATTCTTTGCTTCGTCCTTGTTCAGACATCGAAGTATAACACCATTAGGATTTTTCCAGCCAAGTACATCCTCAGTCAAGCAGTATTTCATGGCCTTCAATCTCAAAGCCCTTCTCTTATAATCCACTAAATGATTAGGGTAAGAAAAATTATTTAGATAATAAATGATATCGAAATAGCACTCATCGTGTTCTAATTCATTGATCATCACATTTACTTGCTCACTTTCACCCATCTGTATGGCTTCTTGGTTTCTCTCAGTTAACATTTGGGCCAAACCTTGTCCCTTTATTATCTTGGTGGGTTTTATTTCTATGTCGTACTCCTGGATTTTTGAAACCCACTTCCCTCGAGTACCCATGCATTCTTGTTGTGATAAGACATCCTTCACAACTGGGTATGGGACATAAGCCTTGATTTTATTATATCCAATGTAGTTTCTGAAGTGTTTTAGGGATTTGACTAAGGCATAGGCTTGTTTCTCTGTAATGGAGTAATTTAATTCTGAATCTGTTAGAAATTTGCTCATAAAGGCCACATGGTGTTCATAACCATCCACATATTTTTGCATGAGGACCCCTGCAATAGTGTCTTGATATGCAAACGAGAATATTATGTAATCCTACAAGAAATCAGGACTAATCCTCAAAGGTCTTATCGTCTTGGCAAATTTTGGTACAAATCTATGGATGAAATTGATTTTTCTGAGAAAGGATTGTAAATCTTTCTTATTGGCCGGAGGGCAGACATCTTTAATAGATTAGACTCTTTCAGGATCAATGGAGACTCCTATTTATGAAGCCATGTGTCCTAACATTTTCCCTTCATCAATCCCAAAAATAGATTTCTTGGGGTTTAGTGAGATACCATACTTTTTGCATCACTCAAAAATAATCCTAAGGTGAGAGAGATGGTATTCTATCTTTGGACACAAATGTAAGGTCATCTTGGTAAATCTCTATGATTTTTTTTATGAGGTCTTTGAAGGCAAAATCCATTGCTCTCTGAAAAGTGGCACCAGCGTTCATAAGGCCAAAGGGCATCCTTAAGTACATAAAAGTTCCCCAAGGTGTAGTGAAAGCAGTTTTGAGTTGGTCTTTGCTTCTGAGTAAGACCTAGTTATACCCCGAGAATCCATCTAACATAGACATCATCTCTGCCCCTGTGACCCACTGGAGCAGATGTTGCATGTTTGGGAGGGGATAGTTATCCTTTAGTGTCAACTAGTTTAGGTTATAGAAATCAACACATAGGAAGATATCACCATTTTTCTTCCGAACAACTACCAAGTTTGACATCCAAGAAGAATACCTGATAGGGGCTATGATGCCAACGTCGACCATTTTTTGGATTTCCTTTTGTATTTGGCCTGCCAACTTTGGGTTGATATGCCTTAGCTTTTGTCGGAAAGGTTTGGCCCCTTCTACAAAAGTTATGGCGTGTTGGATGACATCCCCCCTATAGGATTTCAAGTCATCATAGTTCCAAGAAAAAGTATCTCTGAATTCTCTAATGAGCATTAATATTTCCTCTCTTTCCTTCTTGGTGGTGCTCTTTCCTATTTTGACCATCCTTGGGTCCATATCTGTACCAATATTGAATTCCATGGCTTCTTCAGCCTTCTTGTTGGTTCTCTTTCCTTTGAGGTTGTCATGCCTATCAAAAAGGTTTTCTAGAGGAATACAACCCTTTGGTAGGGTATTACTTTGTAGGTTAATGACTCCTAGATCCATAGAATCAGCCAAGAAAGAAACTTGTGAATCAATAAACTCTTTGTTGTTATCCATGAATCTGATAATCTGATCATCGTCCTCAAACACCTGCTAATGTTCCAAATTGTCAGGAATAGAAGGCATAAAAAGGACCTCCATCTTGCATAAGTTATGAAAAGATCCTTCACATGGATGTAAGGTAGAAGCATAGATGGCTAAAGCATCAGCCACATGGTTTTCTTCTCGAGGAACAACTTCGATTGACACTTTTCTTAAGGATTTTGAAAGGTTTTGAGAAACATCTCGATACTTTTTGAATTTTTCATTCTTAGTGGAAAATCTCATAAAAACTTGTGACACAATGAGGTCTGAGTCTCTCTTCACCCACAGGATTGTCAATTGCTAGGTTAAGACCAAGAATCAAGGCTTCATACTCAGTGATATTGTTGGTGCAATGGAACTCCAATCTATTGCAATGGTAAAAGACTTCACCTGAAGGGGCTATTAAAACTACTCCAGCACCAGATCCAGAGCTTGAGTGTGATCCATCAAATTCCAAGGTCCAGATTCCTTTAGTCTCTTCAACGATATCCATGTCTAACTTCCCTTCTTGGATGAACCAATCATTAAGGCCACTATTGATGCACAAAAGTTGGTCACTTGGTTCATTTGAGGTCTCAACTAGGGAGCCAACGAGAGGTTCATTTTAGATGGTAAAGAACCCCCCTTTAGGACGAGGGATGGTTACTTTGGATTGTTGTTCATGAACACTTCCATTCAAATGTTCTATGAGATCCTTGTGAAGGATAACCCCCAAATTATTTACATCATTTATAATGACTACATTCATCAAGAAAGGAGCACTGGGGCATAAGTTAAAGGCCACTTCGAGGTTGTTAATGATCTCCTTTGCAAAGTCATCTCCAGTATTTGTTTGTGAGAGAGTTAGACCTAAATGACACATAACCTCCTCTGTCATTATGTTGGTTGTAGCACTTGGATTTATGAGACAATTGTGGAGGAGAGAGTCCTTTACTTGGAGAGTGGTAATAAAAGGTGTGGGCTCACGAATTTTGGAGGTAGGGTGTCCCACTTGGTGGATAAAAAGAGAGAGATCTCCAGGATGATTCTACTCAACATTCTTAGGTAAGATAGCTTCGGCTTCATCCTTAGGATGGGCCTCTTTTAAAGAGGGTTCTTGGGGAATGACCACACTTTCATGGGAGAGGATCCGTTTTCTGTTAGTGGGTGCAATTTCGATTTGGAAGATCTTTAGAAGTTCAGGATCCTCAATGGGCTCATTACCAAGGCCCCATGGTTCACAATTTTGTGTTAGATCCCTATGGTGAATGAAATCTTCAAAATCAAGGTTCCTTTCAATCTGGAAGGCCAAGTCTTGTGCTTCTTCTAAAGTTGTTGGTGACTGGTCTTTGACTTCAAATTGTATGGTTCCTTCCAAAGAGGACAAGAAATGATCGATGATGGCTTGCTCTGAAGCCATCTTTGATTGGACCTTTTTGAGGAGAAGGTTAAACCTATCACTAAAATATCTGACATCCTCACAGGGTCCTTTGCAAATGTTAAGGTATTGGGAGAAGGAGTCCTGTGAATGCTCATTATCACACCACCTTATTTTAAAGGCCTTATGTAGTTATTTAGGGTTCTTTATGCTTCCCTTAGGGCACCCATGGATCCACTTTTTAGCATCACCTACAAGGGAACTAGAAAAAAGCCTCATGAAGACATCCAGATGTTCTTGACCAGGGAAATGAAAATAAAAGCTATTACAAAATTGGGTCCAATGTGAATTTCCAGGGGTTCCTTCTCTCGAGAAAAATGGTAGCCAAGAATTTGCATCCTCGGGTAAGTCATGCAGCCCCCCTTGGATGTTACCAAAGTCAAAATAGTTGAAACTCTCTGAGTAAGACCATTTGCGAGGATCAAGATTGATTGGGGGTGCAGATCTTGTTAGAGGGATAGTAGCCACAGTAGAGGGATTTGAGTATTGTTTCCCACTACGGGTCATCATTAGTGGAGTCGCCGGATAATTTACTTGAAATTACCAAAGAAACAAGAAAAAACACCCTTAGTGGAGTCGCCAGGTAAGCTTGTAAGAAAAGGTCTATGAGGCAAGGCTTACCAAAAAGTTTTGTCGTTGAGGAAGATTGACTCAGTGTTCCCCGACAATGACGCCAAAATGTTATCGCGCAATTTGTAGTTTAGGTTAAATGATAAAGGATAGAGGCCAAAATGGTGTAACAGGAACCCTCCCCACACAATGTTACCATAATGGGGAGGTTCTTTCTATTTAGAGAGGTTAAACTAGGGGAGACATCCCTGGTAACCTGGTCACCACAAAGATCAGAAAGTTCGGTTAATCAGCTAATAAAGAAGTGTATGCCCAAAGAGAACACCTGCCTGGAACAAGACAACAATAGAGAATATATGCAGACTATAATTCAGTGGGTTAGTACTTCATATGACTATCTGATATCAAATATTTAAGCAATGTAAAGCAATAGATATCAATGAGGTCAATGTTTTGTCAATTAGCTATGGAAAACGCATCAATTCATCAATAACTATCGAGATGATAAAGCTAACAATGTATCCAACCAACACTTTACTCAATAAATGCTTTAAATCATCATCCAATTTCTTATAAAAGACAAATTTTGCATCAATATGGAATAACCTAGTGTGACATCAACCTAGTTAGGGTTAGTCAATTAGTTAGGGTTTCAAAATTTAAAGTTTTGAGATTTTTGTTTATCACTTTCACTTCAACGTTGTGTGTCTAAGATCAGTGCCTAAGGGTATATGGAGTCAAACAAGAAGAGGGCACAAGTTTTTGAAAGGATGAAGGCTACAGACAAGAGGGAAGGGTTCTAGAGTGTTGCAATGGCAGGACCCTAGAATCAAAACCCTAGGGGAAAGAGGCTCACTCTGGTGTTTCTTAAGCAAGGCCTTGTGATATTTCCTCCTTCTTTAGGTCAACTTGGCAAAACAACAAGCATAAATGATAAATCTAACTAGAGGATGAGGTGAGAGAAAGTGTTGCAATGGCAAGGGTTTCAAACCCTGGAAGATGGCGACCCTAGGTGTAGATAACCTAGGCCTAGGAAATCACCCCATTTTCACCTTTAAAATCAAAGCTAGCTTAAGTGAAGAAGAAAGAGGAGTGTAGCAAAGGCTAGGCTCAATCTCTCTTCTTCAATGGTTGAAAAAATTCTCTCTAAGGGGATATGAAACAAGGACCTACTTGTGTGCTTGTTACCTAGGGTTTTAAAATTAGCAATTTTATAAGTAAATGCAAGAATGTAAACCTAACAACCATTCAATTAAGAATTTTTGCAAGAAAAACACTTAGATATCACGAAGAAAAGCATGTGTAAGCCCTAGTTGTAAACCTTCCTTGAAGAGAAATGCCAAAATATGCCAAAACATCCTTCCATCAACAAGTGTGCCTCACTTAGAACACAAATTTACCCTAGTAGGGTGCAAAAATCAAACCTCACAAGTGTGAGTTGTTGTGTTCTGTCCAAATGAGGGAAAAACATTCTCAATATGTACTGTATCATGACCCTTTAATTAATTTTAGGTCATTGAAAATAGTCGACAAGGCTACAAACCAAAAATCATACTGTTTTACATTAAACTATTAAATGAAACCCTAAATGAGCAATAAACAGGACGTCAAGCCCCTCTGAGGGAGATGTTGGGCCTTTCTAGGGAAAAATACAACACAAGATGACAAACGTTGGCCCTCTTTGGGCCTCCAAACTCTGCCACATGTGCCAAACTGCCCTGTCAAACTGCCATACACGGGAGGTGACGTCATGGCTCCTAGACGATGTCCTGGTCCATCAAAGGGACACGTTCCACCTGTAGTGGGTCAACCCCCCTGGGTTGGGCTCAGCCAAAGTGTCCTGGATGAAACGTCCTTCTTCTTCTCATGTGCAAAGGCTCGACCAATCACTATCCTATCTCTTCCCCTTATGCGGTCCCAACAACCATCTGATGGGCTCTTCAGCCGCATGGAGGTCCGAACTAATCATCTCCCCATGTGTACCGATCCACTTGGTACCTATCCATCAGGCATGGTCCTACACATCAAAAACTTTTCCCTCCATGGGCTCATTAGTCATAGGGATCATAGCAATTTTAATCATGTTTCATCATTAATATTATCAAATATATGCATAAAAACCCTGATATATCATCCAATAGCTCAAAAATATTACAAAGGCCTACAATACAAAGATGAAGAAAAAGACAAAACACCCTATTGGGCTAGCATCCATAAGAAAATGAATGTCTCCAAGGGGTATCATCCAAGCCATGTAAATCAATGTGATGTGGTAAAGGGATGTCTAGGATTAGGGTAGAGTGAGAGTTAGGGATGCATGGTCTTACCTGTGGGTTCCTTTGTAGAAGGCGAGTTGTACCTGTCATGGATGCAAGTTCTTTCCAAGCCCCTTTCCCCTTTTATTGTTATCTTATTTTTTTCTTTTCATTCTTTTTATCTAAGGACTAATCGGAGGAAACTGCCTTGGCGTGGTGACCAGAGCTAATAGTGTTACCCACAAGCACCTTCACAGAAATGATAAGGTTGGCTCATGATGAGACCCCCTTTCCCTTGGCCATGCAACCAAAGTTCACTACCCTTGCATTGTAACCAGATGATGGAAATGTCATACTGCTAAGTACCCATGAACATAATAGGTTGGCTCGTGATGAGACCCCCTATCCTCGTAATTAGGTCTTGTTTGTTTATTTTTCTCGGGTCCCTCTTGTTTCTTGCTGAGAGGCCTTTTATTACCTTCTCAGGGATCCCTGTGTGAAACATCTCTAGGTTTTATTCTTATTGTCTTTTATCTTTTACCAACTGCTTTTACCTTCTGGGCCTTTAGCCCCTTCTTCCCACGAGATAATGATGCAACCCCACAGACAGATCATCCTAATTTCTAGACTAGGGGAATGGGGTAGATGAGCAGGAGATAAGATGAAAAGTGATAATATGATGGGAGCAGACGATGTCTCTTCAGAAATCCCCCCGTTGGCAAACCAAAACTTATGGGTACAGGGTTGCTAGGGCACCCTATCAATCCCCCCAAACATGGTCAAGTGGGTCAATGCAAGATCCAAGTAGTTGTTAGAAATAAAAGGAGTAAGATGCATATATATAAAGGTTATAATGATAAAAAATGACACATACCATGATACTTGGACCAATTACCTCATGAAGCAAGAGCCTTCTCCGATATTGACCAAACCGATGGTGATGGATGTTGTTGATGTTGACAAGACAAGTCTGATGAAAGAGAAGAAAGATGGGCCTTTTAGGGCCATGCTCAGGTCAATCCTGCTCTTGATACTCCATGTCTAGGACCTGTGGGCCTCGAGACATGATCTCCTAGTTATCCCTATAAATTGGGGATAATATGTCTTTCAAGATTTGGTACAGTAGAGTCAGGGTAGATTTAGCATGCATTTTGGGTATGCATATCGTTGTGTTAACTACCATGCGCCCAACTATCACTGCCTTAAACCACGCATCCAACTATCACTGTGTTAACCTAAACGCATGTGCATGGTAACGCTTGATATCCCAAAAATAAGTGGTCACTGCTCTCGAATTGATGCGTCCAACTACCATTGCCTAGTAACCATTTATATATAAAAAAACAAAAAAGCGTGTCCATTGCTCTCGAATTAATGTACATTAATCTTCTTAAATAATTGAACATGGCAATGAACATTCTATACATATTGATTAATCCTTAATTAGTTAAATGTGGCAATGAATGGTTAGGGTAGTAATTCCTTAAATCTATTAAGTAAATGTGAAAAAGTAAACAAGGAAACATATGCATTCATAAATGCAAGGAAGTTATTAATATTAAATCTCATTCATTGATTTGAGTGTAAGACGAAGAATATTCCAACATCATTAACTGTTAGCCATCAGATTGAAATTTGTAATTAAAAGACTCATTAAATCATCAATTCTAATAGGGGGGACACCTATCAAATACTTCTCTTTACTCCATTCTTTGATTTTAATTGCACCCTTATTTTTCTTATAGTTCACTTATAAGATACCAAAATACTTATTCCCAGCACCACCGAACATCAATTAACCTGCAATATAGAAGGTTCCTACATCCACGAGTCACTACTATTAAACATAACAAGCACCTCTACAGTCTTATTCATTTTAAAGAAAATTCTTATCCTAAGTCTTTTTTTTTCGATTTTGTAGGTATTTGCAAAACTAGTTGCAGCCTAATTATCTAAGGAAAGGATAGTCATTAAGTTAATTGAAATCTCAGCTCTATGCTTTCTATCTACAACTTAAAAACTAAGTGGCTATAGGCTTCTCGCTTGCTCAAATGGGCTAAAGGATATGGAAAGGGCTAAGGCCCTAAAGGATCTAGAAAGGGATAAGGCCCTAGGTTTACCACTTGCTCGAATGGACCAAAGAACATGGAAAGGGATAATGCCCTGGAATGGGTTCTTCTACAAGATATGAATCTATAGGAATGCTTTAGATGTGTTCAAGTTATTCATATCACTGTGCAGTCATATCCTCTCGTACTCTGTCATGCTTAGGAGCAACAAGGACTGATATCCATGTGGGTTGGGACTTCGGCCATCAATGCAACTCTCAATCTCTGATACTTATTTTTTCTTTAGCCTTTATGGAAAAAGTAAATTATGAACATGAACATAGGTATTCTGGGACGACAAGGTGGTGGAATGGCCAGGTGGGGTGGTATCCAGGAGGAGGTGGCTATGAGTGGCACATCATAGCCTTGAACATCATTCCTTTGAGTGAAAGGCACATACACCTTGTAGACATCAACTGCAATTCCTGAGAAAGAAATCATTGACTTTGTGGTTGTGAGTGAATAATTTAGTTTGCTTGTTTTTAAAAATTAATTTAAAAATATGACAACTATGAGGAATAAATCGCCTACCACCACTAGGGATTATTTAGTCCCATCAATCAAATCCAACTAATAAAAAATATCATTTTTAATATTTAGAAAATATTAAAAATATATTTGAATTAAAAAAAAATGAAATAAATATTTTTGATGGAAAAGTAGACAAATACATTCCAAGATGCACCAAAATGCACCAATTAATGTAGCAAAAGAGAGAATATAATACCCTATCAACGACATGGAAGTTGCTAGAGTCCCTCATCGAAGGCATAGACTAATAAAATGGGTAATGTGCATTTTCTAGAGTCCCTCGCTGAAGGCAGGAACTAATAAAATGGGTAATGTGAATTTTCCCATCACACCTTTCTTAAAAATTCTAAATGTGTTAGTGTTACGTTTTGAACAGGCTTTATCGTGCCCAACACCATTGTGATGGTCCCCTATCATGTTGGAATAGATGTGGTTGCAATGTAAGTATCGACTTATCATTTATATAAAACAGTTATTAACATAAAGTAATTCTATATAACACTTCATTATTATAAATATTATAATTAGGTTATCTTTATTAGTAATTTCTTGACTAGAATTATTATAATTAGATGATCTTTATTAGTAATTTCTTGACTAGACTCTAGAGATATGTTAAATTCAAATGTAATTTTTTTACTAGGATTTGAATTAATCTAATAATAATCCACTTGCAAGAACATTGTTTCAAGTTTCTTTAACTCTCTTGCAACCGTGGAAGGTAATTCTACTATGTGGAGTTGTTATAAAAGTGAGTGGATGAGTAAGTGGGAAAAAGAAACCAATAATCTTATAAAACTAGAACACTTATCAAACAAATCTGATCACATTATTATAAGCATAACCACATTATTAAAAGTGATTGATATATGTCATGTCCTATTAATCTTTGAAGAATCCCAAATGTATATCAACTAATTTTAATAATATGGTTTTACTCGTACAAAATAAATTAAATCAACTATATTTATGAAATTGAATTAATTCACAACATTAATAATAATCTATTTTTAAGGTCATGGTCAAGCCAGCACACCAAATTGGTGTATGAGACCCCCTTGTTTGTGGGACAAGGGATCCCCCTCCGCCCAACGATTTGACTGGTAAATTCTACGAAGATATACATACCCTACCCCCCTCTGGATTTGAACTTGTGACCTCTTAAGATGAAACACATGTTCTTAACCATTAAACCCACAAAAAATAAATCAACTATATTAATTAACTATACATTAAATTTAAATTTAATATATTATATTAAATTAACTATATTAAATTAAAAATACAACTATATTATATCACATTAAATTAATAAAAATAAATATTATACTATATGATATTTATATAATATTGAAATCAACATAACAATTAAAAAACTAATTATGACTTTCATAATATTTTAAAGTCATATCTTTCTTTTATATTTTAGGAGTTCTTTCATTTGAAACCGGATATGCATTCCAACTTCTTTTTATATGTACTTTGTTTAAAGAAATCAAACAAATAAAATTACATACATTTACTTTTAACATTATTTATTCATCCTAATACCGAACCACTTTTAATTATGCTTCCTCTACAAAATTCATCTCATTACTCACAAATACATACTCATGATAATATAAAATATTTACCCGAGGAATGATATAAAAGAGCGCTCATATAATAACTTGTATGATGTAAATGTCAAACATCAAGAGCCTTCAAATATCACCTTCAATTGTCGTAAAATAAACATGAATGGTTCCATTCCCAAAAATTATTTGGGATTCTATATCGTTAAACTAAAAAATGTTGTGACGCTAATCTTAATAGAAAATTCAAACTAACCTATCATCTTACAGTTCGTAACGACAAACCAATGTTGAATATAAATTTCAAAAGAAATTCCCTAAAACAAATGTAATACTTCATTTGCATGGAACAACTAAAAAACTATTTACCCATAAGTCAAAAATTAAAATACACTAAAATTCACAATGGTTATCTTTTCTGATATTTTTATGGTAGAATGCCAAATTGAAATAACAAAAAAATTGAGTTTAAAAAAAAAATACAATGCTAACAAGGTTTATGAGGTTAATAGTGTTGTTTATACTGTTTTCTTTCAAAACATCAACCAAAAAGAGATGCATGAGATATCAAAATTGATTGATACATCTGAGACATATCGATATAAAATTGAGCAACTACAACATAACATTTGGGGATGGCATGGAAACATCATTTAATTGATTAATTATTGTTGGTGCATCATGATTGAGGTTATCCCTTGCCCAAGGAACTTTTGCAGATTACTAATGTCGCATTATACATTAATCCAACCTAGTAGTTAATATTAATTCTTAAGGCCACGCTATAGATTAATCCAACCCAATAGTTAATATTAATTCTTAAGGCCATGCTATAGATTAATCCAACCCAATAGTTAATATTAACTCTTAAGGCCACGCTATAGAATAATACAACCCACTAGTTAATATTAACCTAGCTTGGTTATATGAATTGAATTGGGACTCATTGATTGTTGTATCAAAAATTGTACTCAATATGGGGATGGCAGTTCATATACCAATTTTCCATATAAAAACAAATCAAAATCGCCCCTCATAGTTGATCCAATGGAGCTTTCAAGTACGAGAGAAAATAAACCTCCTCATCACCTTCTGGATGTCATTCAACACTTTCAAGCACCTATGAAAGCCACGTTAATTATTAAAATAAAAATTTCAATGATAATGTAAAATTAAAGTGGTCTCAACCTATCAATTCCGCAACTTGAATCTATCGATCCCCTAACCTAGTATGCATCTCTAAATCGCGATGTAGTGGTGAAAGCACCTGAGTTACTGTTCTCACAAAATTCATTGTGAAATTGAACCACAAATAGGAAGGCATGAAAAAGAAAATGAACCACTAGGACACCTGGTCATGATTAAGGAAAAATGAAATGAACTGCATTAACATCTAGCCACAATTAAGGAAAAAATGAAAGGATAAAGGAAAAAAATAAATTATAAAGGAAAAAACGCTCATGATTGGGTTTTGATTTTAATACCATTCCTTGTTAAAATTTTGGTCATTTATGTAATATTTATCATTAAAATATTATATATTCTGAAACCCCATTTCCAATATAGGGACACCTATTGGTATAATAAAAATGGGAAACTTGGATGAGAATATGGGAAACCCAAATTTGATGATATAATACTCACATAGAACATGCTTTGAATGATGAAGTGGTTGAGTATGTAGGAAACCCAAATCAAACATATTACAAAATTGTAAAACATGTTAACAAAGATTGAGCCAAATTTGGGCATATTATTATAACTAGCATACTTCCTACACATGAGAATGAAAATGATGAAATAATTTAGGGATTTTATAATGATAATAAAAGATCAAAGATTTGTAATAACAAAAAACAAAGTTTGATAGATATATAGTTAATGAATAAATTTAGTAATTAATAAATACATGGTTAAGAATTTGGAATAAATAATGTTTTTACATCCAAAAAGTATTTTTAAGGAATGAGATTATTATCTATCACGCTTTTTACAATAAATTAAGGCATTCTCCATCCTTTTCATTCATCTTCTGATTTCCATCTACCTTCATGGCAGTGACATTTAGTGGTAGCGTTAGATTAAAAGTAATAAATGCATAAATAACATGGGTCCACCTATATGAAACTGATGATATCAAAAAATAATTTATGGCCCCACCAACATTAAATCCTTCCCTAATATTGAGACATAACAATCTTCTTCCACACCAAGAATAGTATTGTGCCCCCTTATGACATTAATTCCTTCCCCGATTGGAAATTGTTGAAAATATCACATATTGAAAAAGATTGAATGAACACAAGAGAGATATGACACTCTATTATGTTGTTGACCTAATCAATTTCCATCATTTTTCAGTAGACTAATAAGAATATTAATTTAATTTTAAGGTGTACATACCCTACTCCCTTCCAAATGCGAACATGTGATCTCTTAAAAGGAAACACATGCTCTTAATTATTTCATGGACATAGACTAAGGCTATGCACATGCCATGTATTATAACATTAACATTATGTATGAAACAAGGTTGTATGGCTCGTCGACATTATTAGTCCTTGTCGAAGGCCACAATGCTATAGAGAAAGAAAATTTTAAGTATCCATATTTACTTTAAAGTGTAGAAACTGTTAGGATATTTAGACACTTAGGAGTTAGTTAAGGTCTAATTGGTCTAATGTGTCGTTAGGTAAATGTGTGTTTCTTAGTTTGTTTCTTTAGTATGCATTAGTCTGCATTTGTAGTTACAAAATTTGACAGTCACGATATGTTCCCAACATAGAGTGATTTGATGCTTCATATTCTCCTTGATCTTAATGACCATTGATCCATGACTTAATACCCGATTAGTTCATGATCTCTGTTTAAAGATGATGGAGGGTCATTTGCCGATGATCAATTGTGAGAAAATATCCTGTAAAATATCTCTACAATCTTTTTCTTTTGCATTAATAATCTGCTCCAAGTGGTCGCGTTGGTTGGGCCAATGGATGTTTCCCTGTAGGGCTTTTACCACGACATAAAATCGGTGTGTTGATCTTTGATATGGTTTTGTGAGTGGTTATTGAAGGTGTTCATCCTTTGTTGTAATACCTTTGTTGTTGAGCATGGTATTAAAGCCTGTTTGAAGACCCGCTCATGTTGTAGATTGAGATCGTGAAGCCGAGTTGTATCATCTCCATTTTATTCCATTTGTGTACATTTATATGCTGATATTACTATTACATTGCATCTGGAGCACTCATTTAATCTAGGAACACTTTTTTTTTCACTCGAAAATGTTTTTGTTTGCCCAAGATACGGCCATTTCAGTAAGATCCGAAGGTATAAAGCCTAGATACACCATTTTTGAAATTCTGCAGAGTATTATTTTGGTTTTATATTATTTGTTTTTGGGTTTCTACTATTTTATATATGAATATGCTCTTTTCCATGCTCCCTATGCGATCTCATAAAATCATAAACATATAGTAAAATGTATGTTTTTCGAGTAAACTAACTGAGATCTAACCATTGTTGTCAACAAGAAGCGAAATTTTTTTCTTATGTGAAAAGAATGTTTTTTAGAATGCTCTCCAAGGCCATATTCAACAACAATGACAACACTAACACCCCCACTCCTCTTTCTAAACAATACAATATGTTTTTCTAACCCATTTGGTTAAAAGTTGCCTTATTAACTCAAAATTCCTCAGTTAAAGTCTCTCTTTTTGTTACTTTTTTTGAAAACGTTCTTGCTACATTGTAAAGTCTATTTCACATCAAGTATAAAAGTGAATCACTATAAGTATCTTTAAAAATTTATTTTAGAGTTATTTATTTTGCACGCGGCTTTTCTTTTATAAAGTAACTTTATTGTAAAAGTGATCTCAACTTCTTTTTATAAAAGTGGGTCACTTTATAAAGAAATTTACGCCACCACGTGGTCCTTTGGTTACTGTTTATGACCTTTTTTAAAAATGACATAACTTTCACATCCAAAGTCCGTTTTTAGTGTCGTTTTTTTTAAACCGCATAATTTTTGAGATATTTTTATCCAGATCATCAGTTTCAGTTTTTAAATCCATATTATCTACATATTTAATATGGATTATTCTAGTAATCTTTTTCTTACCAACACCAACTAGTTCCAATGGAAATCTCATATGGAGGATTTATTAATAAGTAAATGCTTGTACTGGATTACCTTGAGAAAGGAAAAAGAACCCACTAATGCTGATAAGAAAGCCAAATGGGCTAATAGGAGTGATGAACCATGTGGACTAATAAGAATGTCCATCTCTCTTGATTTAAGGTTCCACCTTAAAGAAATTCATGACCTCGATGAATCTTGGGAAACGATTGAATCTATGTTTGGTAAACTCAATATTATTCGAGCACAACAACTATAAAATAAAGTACTAACTTTAAATCCAAGTTATTTTTCTTGCATTGGAGACTATCTATATAAGTTTAAAACACTCAGAATTTTATGTGAAGAATGTGAGATAAACATGGACATGCACTTTATTCATAATTTTATCTATCTATATTATTCTCTCTAAGCTAGGTAGTGCATATTCTGTGTTTGTATCTACCTTTTATGCCATCAGAGAGGCTCTAGTGACAACTTATAAAAAAACCACTATTGAGTGCTTTTGTGCTTCTTTGATTAGAGAGGGAGATAAGCTTGTACAACTTGGAGTGATCAACACTGCAAGTACCTCCAACAAAGCCTTAGTTGGATAATAGAAATATAAACCCAAGAATCCCAAGAAGAAACATCTTTTCTACAACAAAAAGAAACGTAAGGGTCCCAAAACTGCTCAGACAACTTAAGCTCCTAATGGTGACAAATGAGAAAAATATAAAAATAAGAAGACTGACAAACATTGAAACTTTCATGATAAAGATGGTCATAATGAGTCTAAATGTTTCAATAATATGGCAACTTTAGAAGCAACAACGAAGAAGAACAACATCAATATTGATTCTACTTCTTCTTCTTCTACTTCTTCTCATGGACATGCACTTTCTTCTTCTGGTTTCTCCTTCAATATGTCTTCTACTTCTTCTTCTGATGAGTGGCTTATTGATTCTAGAGAATCTTATAATATGGGTAAGGCTAAAGACATATTTTCTGCTCTAAATGAATGCAACACCGAGAAAATATGTGTTGGTGATGATAGATCTCTTAGTGTTGTGGGATCTAGAATAGTTCAAGTAGATAATGGTCATTTAAATGATGTATTATGTGTTCCAAGTCTTTCTTACAACCTTCTATCAGTATATCAAATCACTCATTCAGGTGAAGGTAAAACCATAGAGTTTTCACCTCACCAATTTGTAATCAAGGATCTAAACGATCCTAAGCATGTTCTTCCAACTGGAATTGTTGATGATATTACAAGGTTGTACAAGTTTGACAACTTTGGGTCATCATCATTTTTCCCTAGTTTTTATTGCTCATAGCGATGACTTGAGAAAACTTTGGCATGGGAAGTTTGGTCATCTAAACTATCTCTCATTGGAGAAACTATGTAATCAATAGATGGTGACTGATCTTCCTCCTGTTTCATGCAAAGATGTTGTTCATGCCGGTTGTGTTCTCGACAAACATCATCAGGACAATTTTGACAAACGTGCCTCTTAGCATGCCTTGGTCCCTTTGCATATTGTTCACAGTGATTTGTGTGGTGCACTTTCTTCTCCTTGTTTTTCTGGGTGCAAGTATTTCTTAACTTTCATTGATGAATTTTCTAGACGTACTTGGGTTTACTTCTTAAAACTTAAGAGTGAAGTTTTTGACAAGTTTTTTTCCTACAAGGCCCTTGTAGAAAAGAAATCTAGACATCAAATTGAAAAGTTAAGAACATATAATGGAGACGAATATGTGAACAATACGTTTACAAGTTACTTCATTACACATGACATCAAAATGCAACTACATTGTTCCATATACACCACAAAAAAATGGTGTTACTAAGACAAAGAACTGCACATTAAAAGAAATGGCTAATTGTATGATCTAATCTAAGGGATTAAGTCTAAAGTATTGGGAAGAAGCTATCAAATGTGCAAATTACATAGTAAATAACACTCCCACAAAGGCTCTTAAAAATGTAACATTAGAAGAATCTTGGAATAAATTAAACAATAAGTAAGTCACTTCCATCTATTTGGAAGTATATCATCGGCTCACATTCCTGATGAGAAAAGGAAAGCATTATAGCCTAAAAGTGAGAAGTGTATATTTGTTGGTTATTCTAAAGATGTCAATGGTTATAGACTTCTTCAACCACATTTTAATAAAATTATTATAATAAGAGATGTTAAATTTGATGAAAATTGCTTGGCCTGCGAGCCTAATTCGGTGATTGTGCCTTCTTCATCCTGCGAGGCATCTTTGATGTTTGTTCCTTCTTTTGTTCCTATTCTGGTTTCTTCTTCAAATGATGACAGTGAGGATGAAAATACACCTCCACCTGCTCACCTTCCTTCAGATGAGTTCTTTGAACCTAAACCAACAACAACTCCAATGCTTCCTAGATGGGTTTGTTCAACACGAGATGCAACTAGTGATATTGTCGATGATACTTCAGATCAATGTCAGGCACATTCACAATTCCAATGAGACTCTTCTATTTTGTATCAATTTTCAGAGACTCATGATTCAAAGACATTTGTAGAAGCTTCAGGCCATCTAGATTGGGATACAACAATGAATCAAGAGTATGATTCTTTAATGGAAAACAATACTTGGGATCTTGTACCTATTCCAAAAGAAAAACAACTTGTGAGATGTAAATGGGTCTACATAACTAAGTATGCGTCATATAGAAGTGTTGGAAGACGTAAGGCTCAATTAGTTTCCAAATGATTTTACCAAGTTGAAGGAATTGACTATAATGAAACCTTTTCCCCTATAGAAAAAATGAATTCCATCCGCTCTGTTCTTTCCCTTGTTGCCTCACATAAATGGGAGGTCCATCAGATGGATGTTAAATATGCCTTCTTGCATGGATATTTGTGAGAATAAATATACATGGAGAAACCTCCTGGCTATGTCCATAATGACTTTAGCCTTGTTTGTCACCTTAAGAAATGTCTTTATGGTTGTAAGAAAGCTCCCCGATCTTGGTATACCAAAATGGAAAATTTTCTTATTAACACCGAATTCTCTAGATTCCATTCTAATCCTAATATCTATGCCAAGAAAGTAGGAATCCATCTCATCATCCTTTCCTTTTATGTTGATGACCTTATCCTTATGGGTAGTGACTCAAAACTTTTAAACCATGTGAAAACCAACCTTAACAAGAAATTTGAAATGACAGACTTAGGATTTTTGCACTATTTCCTTAGCCTCCATGTTTTGCAAACCAATGAAGGAAATTTTCTTTCCTAATCTAAGTATGCTTATGACCTTCTTCATCACTTTCACATGGAAAATTGTAATCCAACCCCTTCTCCCTTATATCCTGGATTCAAGCTAGCTACCACCTATACTTCTCTCAAAGTTGATGCCACCTTGTACCGTTAGTTAGTTGGTAGCCTCTTATACTTGACTCATACCTATCCTGATCTTTCCTTTGCTGTTGGTATTATTGCCCGGTATATGCGAACACCTCATGAAATCCATTGGAAATAAACTAAAAAGATAATTTGGTATGTCTGGGATACAATTCAATTTGGGATACATTACCGTTCAGGGGGGACTCCTTTATTGGTTGGTTTCACTGATTCAGATTGGGTTGACGACCCTGATGATTGAAAGTCTATTGCAGGTTATGTTTTCAACCTTGGTTCAGGACTTGTCACTTGGGCCTTTAAGGAATAACATAATATTTCACTTTCTTCAGCAGAATTAGAGTACCAAGGATCGATAAATGTAGGTTAGGAAGCCTTGTGGCTTCGACAACTCCTTTCATATTTTGGATTCTAGCATCAACATCTGAACATCCATTGGTGCGACAATCAGAGTGCCATCAAGCTCCCCAAATACCCAGTTCAACATCAACGCGACAAGAACATCAAGCTACACATTCAATTCATCAGAAATCTCATTCATGGTCAAGTTATTGAAGTTCTCTTTTTCCCTACAGAAGATCAAGTTAAAAACATTTTCACAAAGTGTCTTATAGAAGCAAAGTTTTCCAAACTTCGATCTATGTTAGGAGTTCAGGAATTTGTCATTAAGGGGGGATAGGCTCTAATTCCTCCTTCCTTATCCTATTGTGTCACTATTGTAAATCCTTCATTACTTTCCCAAGTTGTTCTTAAGGGGGGATGTTAGGATATTTAAACACTTAGGAGTTAGTTAAGATCTACTTGGTCTATTGTGTCGTTAGGTAAAAGTGTGTTTCTTAGTGTGTTTCTTTAGTGTGCATTAATATGTATTTGTAGTTAGGAAATATGACGGTCATGATATGTTCCCGACATAGAGTGATACGATGGTTCATATTCTCCTCGATATTAACAACCATTGATTCATGGCTTAATAATCGATTAGTCCATGTTATCTATTTAAAGAGCATGGAGGGTCATTTGTCAATGATCGATTGTGAGAAACTCTCTTGTAAAATCTCTCTGTAATCTCGTTCTTTTGCATTAATAAAATGATCCAAGTGGTTGAGTTGGTTGGAGTTGTGGATGTTTCCCCGTAGGGTTTTACAACGTCAAAACATCAGTGTGTTGATATTTGATCTGGTTGTGTGAGTTCTTACTGAAGGTATTCGTCCTCTGTTGGCGAACAAAAAATTGGGTGAATCTTAGTAATTCATAAGATGCGAACTGTGAAATATTTCGATATTTTTTTTGTAAAAATGTTCAAATTTCTAAGGATTTTATATAGTTTCTATAAAACATTGGTTATTTTTAGAGTAAAATGATTTTATCCTATATAATTTAGTCGAATCATTTTAGAAAAAAATGGAAATTGACAAATAGTTTTTGCAACATCCCCATTTTCAAACCCCAAAGTAGTGATGTGTATTATAAATGTGATGTATGGTTAAGGGCCAAGCAATGTAATATGTAAATGATTCATATTGAATATAGTAAATATAATGTATCACCAACTACAAGTGGACATCGACGAATATTTGGGGGCTTAGTTTCCACAAGAGAGGGAAGGGGTCCATGGGGGGACTTTACTCATGTCTATTAAGACCAAACGTTTTTCTTTCTAATTATCCTTAATATGAACATTCCATTTTCTAATTGAGTGTTCCCAAATCCAACCATTGATTTCATGTAAGAGGGTGGGTGTAAAAGTCACATCCCAGAGTTATTGGGGAGCATGGGGTTGAAGTAAAATCAACATTGGGAAGAGTGAGTAGTCAATTGTCTTGGGAAAATACAGGAA
>ML823072.1:49989-70497 GCA_009831015.1 Picea engelmannii
CTGTTTTGTTCTAAATTAATGGTTGTTATAATTAAATTAGAGAACTACATGGAGGACTTTTGGACATCCAAAATTATGGATTATTAATAAATGAAGTGAGAATGTTTTTTCCTCACTTGTACATTATTATCCATCCTTCCTGCTTGGATAAAAATCACTTGACTCATCAAAAACATAGTGAATATTGAAACAACATCATTGACTAAGTTAACCATTCCTTTGAATTCACAAAATCCACCATTCATTATTGCAGTAGCCAACCATATCCTGCTAATTAGTAATAAACTGAACAACAAAACTGAATATATAGATCTGAAATAGAATGAACCATCAACATATCTACCCTTCTTAATATGAACAACGTCAACTAAAGGATCTGTGATACTTTCAACCGTAGGTTGTAAATCGAGATTCTGGATACTAACATTAGCTAGGATGTGCCCTATAGTGACAACTATCAAATTCGTCTTCATCCGATGAGATCTCACAATGAACTCAATCCCATCCTTAAAGAGATGATACTTATTTTATTCTCTGTATAAATTGGCCTTCCTTTCATACAAGTATGGACTTCCCAAAACTATCCCACAAATGTCTAGTGGAACAACGAATAAATCTACCCCATCAATAAAACAAGATGTGATCACAAACTATAACTTGCATTGCTTAGTTACCTGTACCTAAGCAGTATAACAAATCCAATCCAAAGGATATGGTCTCAGATGAGGCCTAGTTTCCAATCCAAAATTCTAAACAACTAGCTTTGAAATAAGATTCACTTGTGATCCACTATCAACAAGTGTATCAATATTAGTGTTCTTTGAGATAACTCGTAAATGAAACATGTATTTTCTTTTCCTTCCATCAGGAATTACATTAGAATTTGAAAAATAAGTACATGAACTGATACTTGCAAAACAATATTTATTTTTTATGCCCATAGTTTCAACGTTGGTTTCATCCTCATAATATGATCCAAGATCCTATAGTATGGTCGTGGCCTTGTTTTTACCTTTCCTAGGCTGAGCTCATTTCGGTTTCAATTCTGGATGCAACATCCAATAATGCTTCTCGTCATGAACTTTCTTCTCACAATGAGAACATGTAGGCTTATTCTATTCATCTTTCTTCATTGTATTTGTCTTCTTACTCTTCCCTTTTCCCTTCGACTACTCCTTGAATTCACGTGGCTCCTTTGACACATCTTCAACATGTTTTCCTTTTCTAGATTTAAGATGTGCATATTGTAATGATACTTAGTCAATATTAGTAGGATTGAATATCAATATAGTATGGAAAATATATGAGCGTATACCACCGATATACTTTATAAGAGTCTCAGGAGTATGTAATGGAATTCCCAAAGATATTGCCTTCTTTTTAAATTCTCGTGTATAAGCTTGAATGTTTTTCCCTTTTCCCTTCCTTAGATGTTTCCAATCGATCATTAATGTTTTCATATAAGCTAATGGATACAACTTCTTTCTTAATGCAACAATACACTCAATCTAGCAAGAAATTATTTTACCATGTTGAATAACATTAGCCTGTGTCTGACTCTCCCACCATATCAACATTGTGTCGCTCAGGAGAAGAGTAGATAATTGTATCTTTGAAGTGTCCTACATGATTTTTTTACCCTGTAATACACTTCAATATTCTTGACCCAATTATCTAACTTATCTACATTCAACTCTCCATCATAAGTAGGAAAATCAAACTTTACATATAGATTTAACAAAGGAAAATCATGAGAATGAGAAGAATTCTTAGAACAATTTTTCCTCTTTTGAGAAAAATGTTGAATTTCATTGGAATATGATGATGATGATAACGATGATGATGGGGATGGAGGAGACCCTAGAGTTTTTTCACCTTCTCCTTTTTCTTTACCATTGTTTCAACTGGACCACCTTCATTTTGATGAGGAGTTTCTCTCCTTGTTTCTAGGTCTTCCCACAATTCCTTACCCATATTTGTCATGTCAATAAACATCCTTCAAAACTCCTTATCAAGGTCAGACACAAATTCTTCATGCTCCATTTCTCCTCTTCAAGTGAATCCCCTTGAACCAATTTCAGGATTATAACTTACAAGATTCCCTTCACTTCCCTTGGATTTGGACCTCCTAACAATTCACTTGCAAATACACGTCAAAACCAACTCTGATACAACATGATCTAAAAATACCAAAGAAGTTCTGATACTAACTTGATCCAAAAATATCAACAAACTCTGATATCAATTCAACCAGAAACTCCTTAGATGCCAATTAGTTCAGATGTATATATTCAACATATGACCAGATTCAGTAATATAAATGAAGATCGCCTGAGTATTTGCAAAGACACAAGTGAATATGCTTATTTTTCCATAAACTTCATTAATGTTGTTGAATAACTTGAAGAATAATGAGATAATACAACAGTAAATAAAATAACTCAAATTACATATATTGATGACATATGTCACTTCATCTTCAAATCCTTTTTGGATAGTATGATTGTTCTCCCTTGTCTCAAAATATCAAATTACATTACAATATGGGCTTATAAAAATCCAATTTATTGAACTCTCTTTAATTCCTCTACTCAAACGGATAAAATGAGTTTACCATTGAATTCCTTCCAAAATTATGAAAAATTCAAGTATAAAGTCCACCAAATTCTCAATAGGGGCCCAAAAAGCCCGTTTTACACGTATAACAAGACTATGGTTTTCATACATAATAAAAATGAGATAATATTTTTATAGATGACCTCTGATAAAAGGACATACTTCATATTCATAATCCTTGTAGAAAAATGAATCCAATGAGTATAAGCTTTCCTAGATGTGGACAATATACCCTATGGCATGTTTTTTCGTGCAACACATAAACTTGACACACAAAAGAATGCAGTTCCTACCTTGGGATCCATGCCCATATTGGAATTCATGCACATTGGAATATGTGCCTTAGGATGTGTGCACATCTAGAAATGTGTTTAAACCTATAGATGTGTGCATTGGAACACACTTCCAGGTATATATAGGGATGTGCCACCTCCATCATATCTTTAAGGTTATGAATTTGTTGTTGGACGATTTTTCATGTGGGCGCCTGTTGGCGCACTAGTCAAGAAGATGCATTTGTGGCTAGAGGTCGTGGGTTCATAACTTTTCGACCCTGACTTATTTACTATATATAACCAAACATTAGTTTAAATAAAATATTATTTCTTGAATATTCCAACTAGATATGTAGCACAATTTGTAAATTTGTTTTCATAGCTAATCATAGGTCTTGAGTTTGAGTCCTGTGGACTCATAGTTGTAAAAAATTTTGATACCAAGACATCTAAGTCAAACGGTTAGTGCCACATGGAATAATCCCATTAGGCAATGTGTCACACTCTTATTCGTCAACTTGTGCCAACAATACCTGCCATTGTACATTCCACGTCACTTATACCTATTGACGTCACCTACCACATCATCTCTACGGTGACACAAGGCACCATTTTATGGGTCCACATGGACCCCTGAAAATGCCAAAAATGAGTGACACATGGAAACCTCTCTTGTTGCCACGTCACCCTGCTGATGTCACATTGATTGTATGGATATGACATGTGTCGCTTTGACTTTTGTCTTTTTTCTTAGTTTTACTTGAAATTTGACTATCCATATCTTTTGCATATGATGTATCTTTGACTTGTTGTTTGCGTCATTGGAAAGTTGATAAAGAGTTATACGCTATGATGTTTTTTATTGATAATTTGAGATGGTCAAATTTTGATATTTTTTGGACCCCCTAGGACCTCTGAGAGAACTCTATATCCTCTTGGACCTTTATGAGAATTCCTTAGATCCTCCTGGATCACACCACCCCACTCAAGGAATTTTGGACCTCCAAATGTATGGATTCTTTAGAAATGAAGTGAGAATGCTTTCACTTCACTTGTACAGTATTTTCCATCCTTATTTCTTGGATAAGGAGCACCTGACCCATCACAACCATAATGAAGACAAAAACAACACTACTGACCAAGTTAATAATTGCATTGAATTCACAAAATCCACCATTCATTGTTGCAATAACCAACCATATCTCGCTGATTAGTAATAAACTGAACAATAAAGTTGAAGATACAGATGCGAAAGAGAATGAACCATAAACATATCTACCCCTATTAATAAGAACAACATAAACTAAAGGATATGTGTTACTTTCAATCATAGGATGTAAATCTAGATTCTGGATACTAGAATTAGCTAGCATGTGCCCTGTAGTGACAACTGTTAAATTCGACTTAATCCAATGAGCTCTCAAAATGAAATCAATCCCATCCTTAAAGAGATGATACTTATTTTGTTCCTTATAGAAAATGGCCTTCTTKTCATACAAGTATGGAATTCCCATTTCTCATGATTTCTCATGATGTCGCCATGGGTAGTGTAGTCAATGAGGAAGAATCCATTTCCCRGGATCAGTACTTAGATTTGGTTTATTCACAATCTGGTACTTTGTATGAGTGGATTCCAAATGCTKCCTGTGCCACTACCGATCCACCCAAACATTCATCCACGTCACATGCATATGGAGTTATCGGCACYGTCAAAACCCAATCTACGTCACAGTTGACCGGAATAGTCAATCACTTTGTTTCAACGCTCGTTCCCATTTTGATCTCACTCRCCTCTACCTCCCTCCTGACTCAAGTCTTTGAGGTGAACATAGTTCAATATTCCCCTTCACAACAATATGAGGGTAAGAAGAAGACAAAGAATCAACCAAAAAAGAATAATAATAATGAAAAACACAAAACCCAAACTCCATCGSCTKCTACTGAAAARCAACAACATCAAAAACCAAAATTCCCATGTCTTATTTGCGATGAAGATCATTACACCTGATAATGTCCACATCGCGATTAAGTTGAAAAACTTTTCAAAAGGAATTCCCAACCCATCATGTTAACACAACCTTTTCCTTAGCCGRAATCCATGGTTTCTCAAGCACTTTCCCCCCCACAAGGGGCAGTTCCAACCCCTCCTAATAATGAAGCCTCGACAAGTGCTCATATTTATATGTTCAATGGGATTGATTTAACCACTCGCACTACAACATATGGCACACCAGCTAAACYTGACAAAGAAAAGGTCACTAAYGATTCTTTAGCAGATCCATCTCCTACCTCTGTTAGTCCTCARTCTRGGTCACTTCATATACACAAACTACTTTYGACTCTATATTACGCCCTCCCAAGAGAACCATCTCTAAATCTACTTTCAATTCTAGTTCATGTGACGTCCAAACCTACAACATTGTTTAAGATTTGGCTCAAGCACCATGTGCTATGTTTGCKCTGGAAGTTCTACAAATCTAGCCAAGTCAACRTAGAAAAYTCTTGGCTTCCATTGGYGACATTTATTTTGATTCATCCAWTAATATCACTTTTAACTTAGACAATTTCAATTCACGACTTTCTCACCAACTCGCTTTTCAAATTGATRTTTTTGTTCATAACCAACACATTCACTGCACTATTTTGGATGAGGGAGCTTCCACTTGTGTCATATCATTAGCTTGTTGTAAAGGATTAAAATCACCTACACTTAACCAATCCCCTACTATGTTATGATAATTCGATGGSCAAGGTTTTCATCCTCACAGACTCTTGCAGTCCTTAGCCATTCAATTGGGTGGAAAAACCATTTCTATTGATGTCAAGGAAGTGGATGCTCCCMTCGATTACAACTTGTTATTAGGAAGAAGTTGGTTTTATGCCATGACTGTCRTCACTTCATCAGTGTTTCAATGTGTACAATTCCCTCATCAAGGAAAAATTGTCACTATYGACTAGTTAGATTATTGTACACCCGACACTCGCACTCCCACCAACAACAACATTCCTTTATTGGGAKATCAGAAGATCACGTATGAAAGCGTTGGTTTAGTTATTTTAAAATACTCTTCCCTGATGGGTACTTTACATTCACCACTTCCTCCTACCACACAACATATTTCCATGATCAATATTATTTCGACTATGGCCTATCAGTCTTTAGAATCATCTAATCCTTGGATTGTGCTTAGTCCATTAGAATTCGATGCATTGGGTGACGTTATGCCACTTAATATGGCTAAGGCTTCATACGCTATTATTCAATATGCCTCTCCCTCCACGGATGACCAATATCTATTGGCATCCAACACTTATTCGATGCCATCTTGGTTGAACTCCTTGTCTTATGCTTTTAACAACATTTGCCAGATTTTTCCTTGAGACGAATCCATTATGGAAATTATTAGCATTGACGAAGTACCTTGGGATGACAGCCATCATCGATCCCCTTTTCTTCCACCTCTCGAACAAATTCAGGAAGATATACACTCTATCTCCCCCCCCGCCGATGTTGTTGATTCTCCACAATATTGTATACTTACCCAAGATACTATTTCTAAGGGGAATTTAGGAAACATCTCTTCTATGGTCATTATTGATATTTCGATCAAGGAAGGTATTGTGGAAAATATTAATCTCAGTGCTAATTGTTCGCCCAAGGAAGTGGTTTCTTACACTGCCTTATTTAAAGAATTTTGTGATTTCTTCGCTTGGAGCTACGAGGAAATGCTAGGGATCTATCATTGTGCATGAAATGAAAACTTACCTAGGCATTAAACCTATCTGACAAAAACTTTGTCTGGTTCATCCTAAGAAAACCATGACCATAAAGGCAGAAGTTGAGAAACTGTTAAAGTTTGGATCTATTGTGTCCCCTTGATGGAATGGGTTTCTAACATCATTCCAGTCGCAAAGAAACAAGGGAAACTTCATCTATGCATTGATTATAGGGATGCTAACAAGGCTTGTCCAAAATACAATTACCCCACACCCTTCATTGACCAAATCATTGATAATTACACTGGCAACATTATTTTCTCCTTCATGGATGGATTTTCTGGATACAACCAAATTGACATTCTACCCACTCATCAACATAAGACAACCTTCATCTGCCCATGGGGAAATTTTTCCTATTGGAAAATATAATTTGGTCTCAAAAATGCTAGTGCTACTTTCCAGCAGGTCATGTCATATTCTTTCCATGATATCAAACATATTGAAGAACCTTACCTCGATTATTTACCTTCCCATTCATCCAATCGATCAGACCATACTGGCCATCTACGGGCTATTTTTCTTCGATGTCGGTTCTACCATATTCATTTGAACCCACTCAAATGTATCTTTGCTTTCAAATCAAGTCGACTCCTCGGTTTCATTATCTCCAAATATGGGATTAGGGTGGATCCCTTAAAAATTAAATCTATTCTTGCTTTACCTCCTCCCAATAATCTGACCCAACTACAAAGTTTGCAAGGGAAAACGAACTTTCTTCGTCATTTTAAATGTAATTAAGCCAAGATTACCAAAGTATTTATGCAATTTTGCATAAAGACACTCCTTTCATCTGGGATGACACTGCTCCATGATCTTTTGATGCTATTATGCATGCATTAACCCATACACCTCCTTTGCATCCTCTGAATTATGCACAAGACTACATCATTTACTTGGAAGCCTCCAATTCCACTATCTCTATGGTGTTATTTCAAGAGGTCCCTAACGGTGAGGAACATGTGATATACTATCTGAGCAAGAGTCTATCCGGTCTTGAACTTTGATATTCGCATGTTGAAAAGTTGGCTCTTGCAGCTGTCATTGTCGTCTAGAGATTTCTCCATTACATCTTGTTACACACTACCACGGTCATTGCAGACTCAAACCCCATGTATCATATTCTAACACATCAAGTCCTTGGGGGAAAATATTCCAAATGGATCGTTATTCTTCAGGAATTCCATCTTGAGTTTTCCAAGTCCATAGCTAAAAAGTACTTGGTTTTTGTGGAACTTATCTACAATCTTCCCCATGTCGATGAAGATACTGAGCCTAGAGATTCTCTCCCCAATGAATATTTGTTACTCATTAGAACGTTTGATCCTTGATATGGATATATCCTTCTATATCTTCAAACCCAACGTTTTCAGCCCAATATCTCCCGTGAAGAACATCTTCGTATTCGTCACCATTCTAAATGCTACCTTATCATCGGTGACACTTTGTATCGTTGTGGTATTGATACTATCTTACAACATTGTTTACCTCATGATGAGGCTGAATGCATCCTTAATGACTATCACCTCTGAGCATGTGGCGGTCACCTTTATGCGATGGCTACATCTCAAAAAATATTACGTGCCAGTTATTTTTGGCCCTCTATCTTCAAAGATTGTATTGAGGCTGTCAAAAAATTCCCACCCTCCCAAGTTTTTCATAAAAAGGCATAAAACCACCCTGCTTTGCTACATCCTATTGTTACCATCATTCCCTTTGTCAAATGGGGCATTGATTTTATGTACTGTAGGCCTACCTTAGCCCAGGGGCATGGTCATATAATCATTGTCATTGATTACTTCACAAAATGGGCTGAGGCTCTACCTACTTTTCTTAATGATGGTCGTACTGCAACTCTTTTCATTTTCAACCACATCATCAATCACTTTGGTGTTCCACAATCCATTGTCACTGATCACGGGTCACACTTTCAAAACCAGATGATGAGTGAGTTACATGTCAAGTTGGGTTTTCTCCATGAGAACTCATCCCTCTACTATCTTCAAGAAAATAGACAAGTTGAAGATATCAAAAAATTCCTTAAAACCATGAGTCAATGCATGGTAGGGGAAAACAAAACATCTTGCCATATACAACTTTTCCACACTCTCTGGACTTATCGCACCTTAGTAAAAAAATGCAACTAGATTCACTCCTTTTACAGTTAGTATATGGCATAAAAGAAGTATTACCAATTGAGTGTAAAGTTCCTTCGATGAAAATCAAGCGTTTCCTATATTTGACTAGGTTGGATGAAACACGTCGTGATGTTTATCTCGTTAATGAGACGTGTAAAAAATGAATGAAGAGGAAATATGACAAATATGTCCATCCTCATACTTTCGCAAAAGGAGACATAGTCTTCATTTATCACCAGGCTAACGATAAGTTAGGGACAAGTAAGTTATAACCTTTGTGGCATGGTCCTTACATTGTAAAACGTGTATTACATAGAGGTTCGTATGAGCTATTTGACTATGATGAAATCTCTCTTGGTGAACCCTGGAATGGGCTTTACCTTAAAAATTACTATGCATAGAACATATATCATGTGTACTTTGTACAATATTGTATTATAGTTTTGTTGTGTCTTTTCTCTTGCGTGTATGAGTTTTTTTGGTCGTACTACAACTCTTTTCATCTTCAACCACATCATAAATCTCTTTGGTCTTCCACAATCCATTGTCATTGATCATGATTCACACTTTCAAAACCAAATGATGAGTGAGTTACATGTCAAGTTGGATTTTCTCCATGAGAACACATCCCCCTACTATCCTCAAGAAAACAGACAAGTTGAAGCTATCAACAAAGTCCTTAAAACCATGATTCAATGCATGGTGGGGAAAAAAATCATCTTGGCATATAAAAATTTTCTATGCTCTCTCGGCTTATCACACCTCAGTAAAAACAACAACTGGATTCACTCCTTTCCAGTTAGTATATGCCATAAAAGTAGTATTACCAATCGAGTGAGAAATTCCTTCGTTGAAACTCAAAGTAGAACTCCCACCTCACACTTATGTTGAATAAGAACGTTTCCTATATCTAACTAGGTTGGATGAAACATGTATTGATTCCACTCTCATTAACGAGACGTATAAAAAATGAATGAAGATTCAATATTACAAATTTTTCGATCCTCGTACTTTCGCAAAAGGAGACCTAGCCCTCGTTTATGACTAGGCTCACGATAAGTTAGGGACAAGAAAGTTAGAACCTTTGTGGCATGGTCCTTACATTGTAAAACATGCATTACATAAATGTTCCTACGGGCTAGTTGACTACCATGGAATCTCTCTTTGTGAACCCCAGAATGGGCTTTACCTTAAAAATTACTATGCATAGAACATATAGCATGTGTACTTTGTACATTATTGCATTATAGTTTTGTTGTGTCTTTTCTCTTGCATGTACGAGTTTTTTCTTAGCCTCTTATACTTTGTCCTGTGATTGTGTGCAGAGATGACATCTTCCTTTCCTATCTTTGTTAGGTTCATGGATGGTGCTAGTTGACACATCCATAACATTGCTTCTACAGCTTGGGTCATTTACGACTCTGATCAGTTAGCAAGTTCAGGAGGCGTTTACCTAGGATAGACAACCAATAACATGGAATAATATCATGTTGTCATTGGAATTTTAACCAAGACCTCCTCCCTAGGTATATCTCATATAATCATTAACCTAGACTCTCAACTCGTGGTTTGTCAGCTTAATCGGGTCTACGCCATTCACAATCCTATCCTAATATGTCTCCACCTATGAGTTTTTTGTCTTCAAAGAATGTTTGAATTCATAGAATACAGACACATACCAAGAGTACTCAACACAACTTCAGATTCACTAGCAAACTATATTATGGATTGGTGGCCCGTGCATAGATGAATTTTTATAAAGAAAATGAATCATATAAAACACATCACATGTAAAATATAACACATCACACAAGATTATTTGCAAACATCATTGGCACCACAAAACTCGGATATCTCTCTCTCTCTCTCTATATATATCTATCTATCTATCTATCTATCTATCTATATATATATTGTGTGATATAAAAATGTTTGGTTACATCAAAGTTGGCACAATTGAAATGATAAAAACATTTTTTAACCCTATTTCATTGATATAGACTTCATTGTTTTCTAACCTATAGTCTATTTTGGGTTTTTAAATCATTTTGGAGATGTCCCTAATGCCTTGGAATGTAGTTTTGTCATCATTTGCAGGTTTTGAAGCAGTATTGTTTCGTTTAACCTTATCACACTAAAAAGCATGGTCTTAGTTCCTTCTCATTCTCTAAAAAACATGAGAATGTAACTGAGTATAATTTTATCTCTTTTTCAGACTCACAAGGATATACGGAAAATGAACCCCATAGAGTCTCCTTTATTCTATTTTCAGACTCCCTAAACATGACAAGATTGTCGAGTGATCTTGCTTCCTTTCACACTCATTTAAAAAGGTTTTGAAAGGGCATCTCCTAAGTGGTAGTTTATCTTTTTTTTCGGACTTCARAGACTAATATTACRAAAAAGGACAATCCTGGAGTCATCTTTAAGTTCTTTTCAGACTCTCTAAACATGAAAAACCACTGAGTTTCCCTTCTCTGGACTCGTTAAAAAAATAACACATTGAAGGGCCCATATGGGACTGAACCCTTACTTATTTTGGTTCATTAAACATAAAAAGAGGGACTTACCGAAGGTGATTTATATCGAGCATGTGTTATCCTCCTCGAGCTCATAAAAATAAAAAGAGGTACTCGTCTATCTATATGGGGGAAAAATTGAAGGAAGCAAGCCAAGCCATTTTTGGAAACATCACAAGCCACTCTTGTAGTCGCCCTTGAATATGTCACATTGTCTTTACACACATTTTAATCTGCTGAACCTCTGCACTGAACCAATCCTCTAAGTTTCTTTACTCCTTTGGGTCATCCAATTAAAGTCAGAGTATCCACTGCATCATGTTTTGGTACATGTCATGTTTCTGTTGTTTGTGCCTCAGTGTTCAAGGGAAGTATCCACCTCGAGAGTCAACCATAAAAAAATTCCAGTTTCATTACTCATGTTAGTCCATAATCATTTGATTCACCATATTGCATCTATATGTCAGTTTTGTGTCACTGATTGGGGATACATCAAGGTCCTCCTTCAATGAGTCTTTTCATGTCGACTTCAACACATCATTTGGGAATTAGACTTAGAAACCAGTTAGTACCTTGGGACCTTCATGCCTCAATGACAGGCCTCCTTTCTTTTGATAGTGGGTTTACATCATTGACCTCTGATTGGATGATTCCACGAATGTTCGACTTCAAATCATCTATTCACATTTGTTGTATTGTACTAGGGTACCATGGGATTCATTGACATCACTGATGATTTCACTCGCACTTGTTAACAATTTACCTCATTGATTGATAATCAAGTGGTTTCTGCCGTGTTGGACATCAAAACATCTATTCACATGGTTAGATTTGTGTCGCATTGGGATCAATAAGAAGACCCTGTGTTGAGTATTCAATCCCATATCTGCTTTACCCAAGCTAGGAAAGGAGATCATTTGAGCACATTAATATATATATTGTCACATAGATCTACTTTGTATTGGTCTATGGCCATGTTTTGTCATCTAGTAGATCCACTGTGTAATTCTCGTGGCTATGATCAATTCATGTCATGGAAGTATATATGCACATTGTATCTTTGGTTGATATACTCTTCAGTCAATATGATTATGGATCCACAATGTATTTTATGGCGGCCATACCTTGAAAGTCTTTTATCACTCAAGCATAGGTATGCCTGCCTTGGGTTTGAAACATGTCATAACATTTGTCTGATGGTTGTTTACAACTTATACCGGGTTCTCTGAATCCATACCCTTCCTTTGAAAAGTATACAAAGTACTTTAGTCATCAGTTTCCATCTTCTAACCTCGCACTTTGAGGGGCAATCTATTACACACCAAAATTATGCACTTCGACAATGTCTCATTATCATTGTCCCAAGTGTCACAAGTGTCGTTAAAGTTATATGTTTTCCTCGCATGTGTCACATCATGGAATACATCATAAGAACACTTGGGATATCCTCATATACTTTTTAGAAGAAGGAAATATATTATTTGGCGAAGAGTAAAAACTTTCACCTTGAGAAATTACCATCATAAAAGTATTTTTGGAGATCAATGCTCTCCTGGCCACTTGCAATGAGTGCTAGCACTTGTTTCCCTCTTAGAAGGGAGTGCTTTAACTCTCTATGACCCACTTTGAGGGAGCATCATTTTTTTGAGAAAATATTTGGGACAAATCCCCCTTATCTCTAAATACAACTGAGAAATATCTGAGTCAGTTTGGCTCGAACCCAAGTTTAAGGCTGGATCTAAGGAAAGTTCCACAACTGATGGAGTAATATCCTCAACTTATCCCAAGAATATATAAGGTGGTTAATCCTCTCAAAGCCTATATAAGGAGGAATTCTCATGGTGAAAGAAGGAGAATAATCAGTGAAAAGTATAGTCATTTTGATGGTGGATCGTTCGAGCAAGGGGTTGGACAAGGAGAGATTTGTGAGGTTGCTACATTTTCATCTACAATTTGTAAGAACCTTATTTTTTTCTCATTAATACATGTGCTTAGAATGTTTCCTTCACGATTGTGTATATTTGCATGAGCTTGTCTTTTGGATAAATCTAGATTTAAACTAATCATGGTAGAATAGAAAGTATGCGTTGTCTTCATTGTTCATTGGATTGTAGGACTCATTAAAGGACTTGGAAATCAAGCTCTACTTGGACTGAGCAAGGAAAAACTTCTTAAAAATGTACTCATACTTTTTTCCTCTTCTCTATTTACTAGATTAGCTATGTTTAAAGGAAAGTCAATGTTCAAAGTTAGCACTTTTCTATCTTGGTCATAGGGGTCTAATATCCAAGAGGGAATTCACCTGTCCATAGGGGAATTTTCCTACAACAGGGAGTTTTTATTGAAAGAGGGTGGCTTAAAACCTTTCTACCTTAGTTCCTTTTTACCCTTCATCTTGTCATTACAAGATTTTTGGAAAATTGGTCTTCCTCTGCTCTACTCATAAATATGCATTTCTCTCGTTATGGCTTCCTTCAAAGTCTCAAGGTTATCAAATTGTATATTGTCACTATAGAAAGAAGGTAATGGACTCATAAATATTTGCATTTTGACCTTCTCATCCTTTAGGAAGTCAACATACTTCAACAATTCAAAGAACCTCTTCTCGTATTCATCCATTGTCATGATTCCCAACTTGACTTCAAAGAACTCTTTCATTTTCCTTTCATAGTAATGCTCGAACAAATATTTCTCTCGGAAGTATCCTTTTAAATTCCTCCATGAGATTCTATTATAATCAGGGTGTTTGTCTTTCTTAAGTTGATCCCACCACATGAATGTATTTCCTTGCAAGTGGTACATTGCAATTCTAGATTCTACCCTTGAGGGGTAATCATTCAACTGGAAATATTTCTTCATTTCCAATAGCCAGGCCTTGACCTCTTCTCCTTTCCTTTTCTCACAATTGAAATTTGGTGGCTTGATTTTCTTGATTTCACCTTACAAGATGTTTTCCTTGGGCCTTCTTATCTATATATTGACATGAGACACACTTGGTTTGATCCCTACCCCTAAAATTTCTTGAGTTCTTCTGGTGTATTTCCTTGGATAATGATGCGTCCTGCTCATGCTTATCGATTTCCTATCATTTCCATGATCATCCTTTATGTTATGGGATCTGGATGTAGTTGCTTGTCTATCATTATCTCCTTGCTTGGTGTCAAATTCCTTGTTAACTTTCATATGAAACATATTTAGACTTTGAAATATCTCTTCCCAAGCCTTCATAATCCTTTCATTATCAGCTCCATGTATGTATTCTATGGTTCATAATATTTCCATGAACTACTCTTTATTCCCAAACGGACCTCTGAGCAAGGAGTTATGCCCTCTGGAAGTAAACCGGTGCTGAAATTTTACCTTAACTTGTTGGAAAGCTTGTTGGAAAGATCTCTTTGAGTTGTTTTATTTAAGATGTAGAGACAAAGTGTATCAAGGGAGAAGATGCAGAAGCATAGTTGTTGGAAATGAGTAAATATTTCTAGTTACATGATTACTCATAAAATGTAGAATCTAGAATTGCATATTACCTTATTCAAGGACATACATCTATGTGGTGGGATCGACTTAAGAATGTCAAGCACCTTGATGAGAAGATAATTACTTGGAAGAAATTCAAGAAATATTTCCAGCATTAGTGCCTTCCAGAGAAATATTATGGAAAGAAGATGCAAGAGTTCTTTGAACTCAAACTTGTGAACATGACCCTGGATGAATATAAGAGGAAAATATTATAACTTCTCAAGTATGTGAGCTTCATCAGGGATGAGAAGGTAAAATTTTATATTTTCCTAAGTGGACTATCATCCATCTACAATGATAAAATTTATTTTAACAATCATGAAAATTTATAAGAAGCCATAATAAAGTCTAAGTATTTATATTAGAATAACAGAGGAAGACCAAATTTCCAAAAGGCATTGGATGATAAGAAGAAAGACAAGATGGATTAAAAGAAGAAAGGATTCAAGCCACCTTTCATCAGGAATAGTTCTCAAGAACATCAACAAGGGTAGCCATCTCAAGGTGATAAAAAAAAATGACAAATTCCTTGGGAAAGAGGTTAAGAAAACATCCCATAAATTGTTGGGGATGTGAAGAATATCACATGTATAAACATTGTCCTCACTAGGGAGATAATATGAGGACTATGCATAACATCAAGAAGGAGGAGATAATAGAGGTCATGGGTGGAAGCATGCCAAGGATCTATGCAGCCTTGGACAATAGACAAGTGTACTATCAATCCCACATGATTGAAGTGTATGGTAATATTGATAATCAACCCATAACTATTTTGATTGATTCTATAGATAGTAATAGCTATATAGATGAAAATCTAGTTGGAATATTTAAATTGAAGAAAAGTAAGCATGAAAAGTCCTGGTTAGTTTAGCTAGCTATTAGAACCAAGAGAAGAATCAATGAGTTTGTTAAATATTTCCCAATAAGCACGAATGGAATTAAAACTAAGACATATTTGAGAATCATACCACTTTGGTCTTATGACTACTTGATTGGTATGGATTAGCTAAAAAATCATCGTTTTGTCTTAGATTATTATAACAAGGCTTTCACATGTATTGATGGGGAAGGGAATTCAAGGACAATGCAAGTTATTCCAAGGCCTATATATGTTTGAGAGATTTCATCCTTGCAACCGGAAATAATTTTTAGAAAAGGGTGCCAAATATATGCAACCGATATGGAAGAACCAATGAAGGATAAAAATCCAAGTCTTGAAGATTATCCAGTCTTGAGAGAGTATGAGGATGTGTTTTGGGAGTTTCCAGTATTGCCACTAAAAATAGATATTGATTTCTCTATTTATTTAATGTGTGGATTTTCCCCAATCTGCAAAACTCTCTACATAATGAGCACACCAAAGATAAAAGAAATGGCAATGAAGATAGAAGATTTGTTGAAGAAGGGGTACATATGATCGAGTGCTTCTCCTTAGGGTTCCCTAGTTATTTTGGTCAAGAAAAAAGATGGAACGTTGAGGTTACGTATGGACTTCAAACAACTGAATAAGGTTAAAATCAAGAACAAATATCATTTGCTAAGTATTGATGATATTTTCAATCAACTGAAGGGAGAAAAGGTATTTTCGAAAATTGAATTGAGATCGGGCTATCATCAAGTGAGAATCAAATAAGAAGATACAAGAAAAACAACCTTTTGAACAAGGTATGGACACTATGAATTTGTAGTGCTTCCTTTGAGTTTGACCAATGCGACCTCTATATTTATGTGTCTGGTGGATGGCGTGTTCATAGATTTTTTCGAAAAGTTTGTCAATTTATTCTTGGAGTATATTATTATCTATTCCAAGACAGAGGAAGAGCATGATCAACATGTGAGGATGGTGCTACAAGTGTTGATAGAGAACCAATTGTATGCCAAGTTGATTAAATGCACTTTTTAGTAAAAATTGATCCATTATTTGGGTCACATTGTTTCAGAAGATGGCATAACAATATATTCAGAGAAAATTGAAGCAATCAAAAGTTGACCAGCACCAGCACCAACAAACATTTCATAGGTTAGATCATTTATTAGTCTAGTTGGTTACTATAGGAGATTCATTGTAGGATTCTCCAATATTGCATACCCATTAAAATATTTTCAAAAGAAAGGATTAAAGTTTGAATGGAGTGATAAGTGCAAAGAAAATTTCTAGCACTTAAAGGATTTATTAACCAGTGCACCCATTTTAAAAGTTGCAGATCCAGATGAGGATTTTTTTGCGTGATAATATCCATGTAGGGAAGGGCTTGGTGGAGTCCTCACAAAAAATGGACATGTAATTTGTTATGAATATAGAAAATTGAAGGAGCATGAAATAAATTAATCCACACATGACTTAGAGTTGGCATCCATAGTACATGATTTAAGGATGTGGAGGCATTACCTTATGGGAATAAAATTTGAATTGAGGACATACCATATTGGTCTAAAATACTTGTTTGAACAACCAACACTAAATGCCAGACAAAGTAGATGTATACAATTTCTTAGTGAACATGACTTTGAAATTAAGCACATAAATGAAAAAGAGAACAAGGTGGTTGATGCACACAACATAAGGTTTCATAGAATGCATGCTACAACCATTATTATGAACATGACAGATTTAAAAGACAAAATTATAGAGGTTTTAACAATATATCAACATTATGTGCACGTTAAATAAAGCTTACAACATGATAATATACAACAAAAATATAAGGATTACAAACTAGAAGAGGATGGGATCCTCCTATTCCAGAATTGATTTTATGTTCACAATTCTTAGGAATTGAGAAACCTGGTTTTAAGGGTGATGCACAATGTGCCATACACTAGACATTTAGGATACCAGAAAACTATTACAATGGTAAGAGGCCAACATTTTTGGCATGGTATGAAAAGAGATGTTATTTATTATTTGGTTAGATGCATGGAATGTCAGAAGGTAAATGTTGATCACAGGAATCCAATAGGATTGTTGAATCCATTTCCCATTTCTGAATGGAAATGGGAAGTTGTTACCATTGATTTCATTACCAAATTGTCTAGGACAACAAAGACACATGATTCCATCATGGTAGTGGTATACAAGCTTACAAAGGTTGCACATGTCATTCCGGTGAAATTAATTCATAAGGCAACCAATATTGCAAAAAAATATATGAAATAAATTGCTAGGCTACATTGTGTGCCTAAGGCAATTGTTTCTGGCTGAAATTTCAAGTTCACATTGAATTTTTGGAAGGGATTATCTAAAGGATTTGGGACAAATTTTAATTTTAGTACATCATATCCCCCAAATTCAAATGGTAAGACATAAATGATTAATCAAATAACCAAAGATATGTTGAGAATGTATGTAATGGAAAATCCATCTAGGTGCCCATGAGGATTATATCCATTTAGTTGAGTTTGCTTACAATAATGGGTATCAAGAATCATTGAAAATGATCATGTTTGAAGTATTGTATGGCAGGAAGTAAAACACACCAATAAGTTGGGATAACCTAGAACACAGGACCATGATTAGGCCAGAATTGTTAAAGGAAATGGAAGAGAAGATGGTAAAGATCAAGAAAAAATACAAAATTGCACAAGATAGGCAGAAAATCTATGTCGATAAAGGAATAACACATAGATAATTCAAAGTGGGGAAGCATGATTTAAAAAAAAATTATATCTAAGAGGAGCTTGTTGAATGGGAAGTTTCCCAAAGTTGACAACAAGATTCTGCAGGCCTTTTGAGATCTTAGAAAATATAGGGTCAGTTGCATACGTGCTAGCATTACATGCATCCATGAGAACTGAAAATGTGTTCCATGTGTCTTTATTAAAAAATTATGTACCTACTCCTAATCATGTGATTGATTGGAATGTGATCTAGGCAGAACATGAGTGGGACTTCTAGGTGGAACTAGTTTGCATCCTGGACTCGAAAGTGAAGGTGCTCAAGAACAAATCCATCATCTTGGTAAAGGTTCAATGGACCTGCTTCGATCCTAAATACTCTACATGGGAGAATCATGTAGCCTTGCGGGAGCATACCTGGAATTTTTTACAAATTTTGAAGAAAATTGAGTGTACATTTGTACAGAGGCGAATGAAGAATCCATTTTGGAATTTGGAATTCTTGGAGCCACAAATAAGAGATTTCATTTCCAATCGATGTGCAGGTTGAGGGGAAAATAGATTTGTTGTTTGGAATTGATGTTCGAGTCATTAAAGTTACAGAATTATCAAGTATTTTGATGTAATATTTTATATATTTCAATGTGTAAACTGTATGGTTATGTGCACTAAATATAATGCAATTTTTAGGCGGAGGGGAATGTAACATCCTTGTTTTCAAACCCCAAACTAGTGATATGTATTGTAAATGTGATGTATGGCTAAGGGCTAAACGATGTAATATGTAGTTGATGTATAATGAATGTCATTAATGAAATATATCACCAGTTGCAGATGGACATGAACGAAGATTTGGGGGCTTAATTTCTACAAGAGAGGGAAGGGGTCCAAGGGGGACAGTTTACCCATGTTTATTAAACACAAACCATTTGATTTCTAAATATCCTTAGTATGAACCTTCCATTTTTTGATTGAGTGTTCCCAAAGACAATCATTGATTTGATGTAAGAGGGTTGGTGTAAATTTTACATTCCTTAGTTATTGGGGAGAATGGGGATATAGTGAAATCAACATTGGGCAGAGTGACGAGTCAATTGTCTTGGGAAAAGAGAGGAATTTGTATGGGTAGAGGGGGAGAATTTTTCATTCATGTTTTTTAATGGAGAACAATTTTTACATGAATACTTTTGGCCAGCATGAGAGTTTTAAGTATTGAATCTTGAAGGAATCCATAAAGGGCATGTTTGGTAGTTGTTTGGAGCTAAACTTTCATGGGAAGAGAGGTTGTAGGCCTATGCGCAATATTCCATTCGAAAGTTGTCAAGAGAAGTAAGCATTTTGTTGTTGTTTGAATTCATGTAGCAACTGTAGAATTACTTAGGTCCCAACAAAGATATTTCATGTCCAACCTATGTTGGAAACCCTAGAGGGGAGTGGAAATGCTTGAGGGATTGTGAGAGGTGAAGGGGGATCCCATCCCTGGGTTGTGTAGGTTGTGGGGAAGAGAGTTGGTGGATTGGAATTAGCTGTCGAGATTAATTGTTAAGAGGGGGGATTTATGAAGCCTTAGGGACCACCATCTCTTTTGGATGCATAGGCCTAGAGCAGGGTTGACTTTCTCTTGAGAACTGGAACAAGAAGTCTACGTTTGGGAGAAACATCCATCCCCTACATCAGGTTGAATATTTCATAAGATAAGTGTTCTTATTTGTTTTGTTTATTTGTGTTAAATGCTAATATAATAGATGTACATTTTACTCTGAGTTATTTTGGTTAATGCTACTTGTTGTGAGTACGATGATGCACATGATTTCCCATTTATATGGTTGAATGTTTCTATATGTGCTTAAGTTGTTGCTTGTGCACAGTTAAAGTAGTTGCATTTAAGTCTTAATTAGTATGGACACTTGTCTAAGTTTAAATGTCATGTCGTATTTTACTTCTGCATCTATATTTGGTATCATAAATTTTAAATTGGGTTGTTTTTATCAGTAGCGTGACCCAACTTAGGGATGGGTGCTTTACAACTTTTTTGGGAAAAAA
>ML823073.1:45074-58250 GCA_009831015.1 Picea engelmannii
TGGTGAATTTGAGGTGTGAAGGATATTTAGAAGAGTTGTTTGTGTTGAGTTCTGTTGGTTAAGGGGAGATTCAAATCTCACAAATGTTACTTGATTTGGAGCTTGGTTTCTCTTGATTGGTTTGTTTCAGCTCAATTAAGAAGTATTATTAAAGGAAATTTGTTTGTTCCAAAAATGGGCCTACTAAGGAAATTAAAAAATAATAATATGTGTGCCACACCAAAACCATGTATGCCACATCACATTGTCATATAAGTTAGGCTAATCTAAAATTATGAGATGAAAGTTAAAAATAAGAATGGCAAATTTAGATTCTTGTGCATAAACAATAAATGATAATAAATAATTACTATTAATATATAATATGAAAAGAAAATATGTTAGTTACATTGATTAATTGCTATGGGCTATGTATAGACTGCAAAACCTTCTGGGACAATTTGGTTAACAATGGATTGTTGGACTACAAAAACTTAATTGTAGCGGGTGATCTGAATTTCATTGTTTCAGTTGGTGAAGTGTGGAGAGAAAAAGCTCGTTTAGATCCTTTGGTGTGGTACTTCAAAAAAATCTTTCAAGATAAAGGGTTAGTGGATATAACCCCTGTTAACTATGGGCCTACGTGGCGCAATGGAAGAAATGGGATGGAGGAAATCTCCAAAAAAATGGACAGGATTTATATGGTAGAGGATTTACTCAAGGTGGTTGGGAGACATCTTATTTAGGTGGATATTAGTGGCAACCCACCTAATCCAATCGGCTCCTCTTGTTAGTTTTTAGTGCAACACGTTCTTTTGTACTTATTTGTAATTGTGGGTTATACACTTACAGGGCTGTCTGAAGCCCTACACATCTTCCAGGTGGATACTGGTGGCCTCTCACCTAATCCAATTGGCTTATTTTGTATGTTTTCATGTTGGCACATCTTGTTGTACTTCCAGGGTCGTTTTGGGCCCCTAAACAATGTTTTTTTGGCTCGCCACAGTCAAATTGTAGACGAAGTTAGAGTTTGATGGCATAATACGTATTTCTCGAAAAGACCTTCCCAACGGGCTATCACGCACCTAAAACAGAGATCGTATGCAAAAGTTACGACCCCAAGAAGTTAATGTACTAGCTTACCCAAACGGGGCCTGCATGAATTTTGGTGTTTCATCTCCTAGGGTTAGGTTTTCGGATGTCTAGGGTTTTGACATTTTTGTTTATCATAAAAAGGCCTTCAGAGCCTCATTGTAATCATCTTCTGGTGAATGAGCGTAGTCCTCGCATCTCTTCTCATAGATAAAGATGCCACCATTCTAGCGAGTCTTGCACTCTGTATTTTTACAGTCTCTTTACATTTCTTTCATTAATAGAAATCAAGTATTGTTGTATTTCTCTATTTTTGGCAATTTTCATGAGTATTTCATTGTAATTTCTTTGCTTTCATTTCGTTCTGAAAATAAATATGGATCAGTGGTATCGGAGCAGGATGCTCTTGATCGTTTTTCAACGCATGTCCCCGACGAGGTCCAAGTATAGCCAGTTGGGTCTCGAGTTTGTATCTCTTGAGTACAATCACTCTCGCATGCCCAAGAAACCCTCGATGGTGGAAAAAAAGAAAGAAGACGGAGCAGAAGATTCTATTAACATGTTACTTGAGCAAGCTCTCGCACGACAGAGGGATGAAATGATGGAGAATTTTGCACACATTCTTCAACGCCCGTTGATAGCAACAATCGCATCTTCATCAAGCAACCATTTTGGAGGAACCTCTCCCTTAAAGGTAGAAGTTAATTTTGATATTCCCATATTTGAAGGTCAGATAGATGCAGATGAACTAGAAAAATGGTTAAATCTATTAGAAGGTTATTTCTCTGTTCAAAAAAATTTCGACGGGGAAAAGGTCACCTTCGCACTCCTCAAGGATCTCCCCCATGTCAAACATTAGTGGGAAACTTACTGGGAGCAAAGTTCCATAGAGGAATTTGGAATATATGGGGCCGAGCCCACTTGCGATTTTTTTGTGGATGCGGTCAACGAACAATACTATCTTGTTGATAACTATGAAGACCCGTACATGAGATGGACCTCACTGTGGCAAGAGAAGAGCCAAACAGTGTTAGAGTTCACAAATACATTCCATACCTTGCACACCAAGATGGGTATCAAAGACTCTAAGCGACATCTAGTTCTGAAATACCATGGGGCTCTGCATAGTTGCCTATCGATATGCTGTCAAAATCGAGCAGAAATTTAGGCACCAGAACAAATGGGAATTTGGGTCTACGAATATGAAACAACCAAAGCACGGTAAAGATGGCCCTAACCAACAACCTCTAGACAACCAGTCCAAGACACAAGACAAAAAGGGTAAAGTAAAGACGAAGAATGACACTGGGAAGTAGTGTGACTTCCACAAAAGCCCTTGGCACAACACCGATGAATGTCGTTCGACACAGTCATTGGTGGTCGAGGTCAAAGACACGGAGCTGAACCTTGATTCCAAACTCAATCCAGAAAATATTGAAAACAGACAGATCATCGATGTAGACCCCACTGCTACTGTTGCGACCACAACATTTCAGCTAGAAGAACTAGTAGATCCTGAAGAGGGGGAGCGCCTCTTTCATTCACAGATGTGGGTGAAGGGGWCCCCATTGCATTTCATTGTTGATAACAACARCCAAAAGAACCTCATCTCAGCTAACGTCGTCAAACAGTTGAGGTTGTCGACAACACCACACCCGCAKCCATACAACATCGAGTGGCTTCACTAGAGACAAGATCTTTGCRTCAGCTAGCAGTGTCCCATGTCCTATGGACTCCATCCATTCAAGGATGAGGTAGAGTGTGATATTGTCCCTCTTGATGTCTGTGATGTTGTTTTGGGCCAACCATATATGTGGAAACTTCATGTTGTCTATGAGTCTAGGCACCGTAGTGTCATTATTACTCTAGGAGGTCAGCTCTACAGGATACCAGAGGTATTTTCAACTACTGCTCCACCAAAACAACACCGCAAGGTAATCTATCACACTACAAAATTCATCCTCTTCACAGTATGTTCAAAGGATGTACAAAAGACCACTATAACCACTACAACCTCAACACCTTCTATCCAACAAAAACAAATTGTCAAAGAGAAAGAATATATTGTTTCTTCACCTACTATGGTGCCTACACAATGCCCCATCCAACCAAGAGACAACAGGTTGGTGGAACAGATTCAACCCCTCCAGCAACAGGTTTGTGGCAGTCTTCCACAAGACAAGAAGCACAACTTCTCCAACAAGGCACACATCTCACCAAGCTTCAGATTCATAAAATGTTTTCCCCTCTTCCCTAGGCACTCAACGCAATGGAGACCATTGCTTCCTAAGGGGGGGGTATTGATCCAGGTGGATATTGGTGGCCACCCACCTAATCCAACTCTCTCCTCTTGTCAGTTTTTAGTGCAGCGCATTCTTATGTACTTCTTTGTAATTGTGGGTTCTACACTTACAAGGTTGTCTGAAGCCCTACACATCTTCCAGGTGGATATTGGTGGCCTCCCACCTAATCCAAATGGCTTATTTCATATGTTTTGATGTCAGCGCATCTTGTTGTACTTCCAGGGCCATTTTGGGCCCCTAAACAATGCTTTTTTGGCTTGCCACAGTCAAACTATAGACAAAGTCAGAGTTTGACAGTGTAATGCATAGTTCTCGAAAAGACCTTTCCAACGGGATATCACGCGCCTAAAACGAATATCGTATGCAAAATTTATGACCCCGGAAAGATAATGTACTAACTTACCTAAACGAGGCCCACATGACTTTTGGCGTTTCATCTCCTAGGGTTAGGCTTTCGGATGTCTAGGTTTTTGGCATTCATGTTTATCATAAAAAGGCCTCTAGAGCCTCATTGTAATCATCTTTTGGCGAATGAGCGTAGCCATCACATCTCTTCTCATAGATAAAGCTGCCACCATTATAGCGAGTCTTGCACTCTGTATTTTTAAAGTCTCTTTACAATTCTTTCATTAATAGAAATCAAGTATTGTTGTATTTCTCTATTTTTGGAAATTTTCATGAGTATTTCATTGTAATTTCTCTGTTTTCATTTCGTTCTGAAAATAAATCTGGATCAACATTGGTCTTGGGTAGCTATGCCATTCATCTCAGACCATGCTCTTGTACTACTACAATTAGAAAATTTCCTTAGAAGGGTTACTCTTCCTTTCAAGCTAAACCCATGCTGGTTGGGGGAAGAGGGCTTCAGATATTTAGTCACAGAGGTTTGGAATTCGGTTGTATTTGTGGGAGAAACCTCAGCACAAAAAATATTTGTCTGGAAACTAAAAGTACTGAAGAGTAGAGTGAAAGCATGGGGTACATAACTGAAGCATAAAAATCTATAGGAACTTGAAACTCTAGAGGAACAGATAAGGAGGGCTTACCTTTCGAAGGCTCAAAGGTTGGATACAGGGGACAACATTTTAAAAATCAAAGTTCTCGAGCAAAAAAGAAGCAAGATACTCCTAGTAGAGGAGGAACTGTGGAGACAAAGAAGTAGACCTATTTGGCTTCATAAAGGTGACCAAAACACAATGTTTTTTTATCAGTATGTGAATCATAGGCAAAATCGCAAAGTTGTCTAGGAAATCATGGATGAAAATAACAACCTTCACATGGGACGGAAGGCATTGATAAAAAAAGTTGTTAGACATTTCAAATAGTCCTACTCAGATATGGGACAAAACTCGATTTTGGATCAGGTGAGCACAAACCAACTTTTTCCATGCTACATTGAGGAGATAGACCGCTTAGCCTTAGAAGGGTCTTGCACAAAAGAAGAAATCCAAGTTGTTCTTAAGGGTTTTGCAAAGGACAAAATCCTTGGTCCTGACGGTTGGACAATATAATTTTTCTTGTTTTTCTTTGATCTGGTTGGGGACGATCTTGTTGAGGTTGTAGAGGAGTCAAGGAGGGAGGGAACTTTGGAGAGATCTTTAAATTATATCTTTTTAACCCTCATTCTGAAGGTGAGCAGGCCCTCCACATTTGTGGATTTTAGGCCCATTACTCTATGTAATTCATCTTATAAGATTATAGCAAAAGTCATAGCAAACATGCTCAAGTCGATTCTCTCTAGGACACTTTCTGGGGAGCAACTAGGTATTTTAAAGGGTAGACATGTTCTGGATGTTGTTGGAACAGCTCAGGATTATCTCCACAGCTTAAAATTGAAAAAAATGAAGGCCCTTATTCTAAAACTTGACTTGAAGAAGGCATATGATTGTGTTAACTAGGACTTCCTTCATTTGATCCTACTCCAGACTGGATTTGGGTTGTTGCTTACAAACTGGATTATGTGTTGTGTTACAACTGCTACATATTCCGTACTGATCAATGGTGGTCCTACCCCATTTTTCCAGAGTGGGCGTGGTCTCAGGAAAGGGTGCCCTTTATCGCCTCTTCTTTTTATCTTAGTGATGGAAGACCTTACTCCTTAAAAAGGCTCATTTAGATGGGGATATTACAGTTTATCAGAGGATGATCTTTCATCGTTCATTGCCTATTTTCCTTACAAGTTTGTGGATATCTCAAAGGGGTACAGGTACTTGGTATTTTTTTATCAAACCTAGAGATTACAGAGTTGTTGATTGGTGATAGATTTTACACAAGTTTTAGAAGAGGATTGGTCTCTGGTGCCATCATTGGCTTTCTTTGGGAGGACGGTTTATTCTGGTTAAGTCTGTTCTAGAAAGTCTGTTTGTTTACTGGCTGACGGTAGCTATTGTTCCGGCTACTGTTCTTAGCAGGATTAGACAGTTGATGCTCAACTTCTTTTGGTCCGGGAGTGGGACAAAGGAACAGATCCATCTCTGTAATTGGGAGCCTATTTCCAAACCTAAATCAAAAGGTGGTTGGGGGATTAAGAATCTGCCTTTTTTAAGCAAAGCACTTGCTGCAAATACATTGTGGTGTTTCTTGATGGAAGATGGTCTTTGGCATAGAGTATTATTGGATAAGTACATGCCTTCACTCTCTGTAGTGGCCTGGTTGAGGTCCACTACGAAGCTTTCACGAAATGTTTTGTTCTTCTCGCGTAGCATGGTTAAGTCAATGGAGGTTATTATTCATTGGTTGGCTTGGAACTCGGGGTCGGGACACTCTATACATATTGGTGAGGATATGATCCCCGTCCTTAATTTTGGATCTTGGTTATCTCCCTCTATGATTACATCACTTAAGGGGAAAGGTATACACTTCTTATTCCAGACTAGAGGTTTAGACAGGACTGGGGTCGTTTTGGCACAATGGATAACAAGTGAAATGTTGGGTTTATTAGGCACTGAGGTGGAGGAATGGGATCGTTTTTTTTGTGCTTTATTAGGTTCAGACATTGAATTGTATGACAGACGTGATACCCTTATTTGGACTGGGGGTGACCGATCGGGTTTTATCTCTGCAAAAAATGCTTATGTGGCACTTTCTAGCTCTCTCTGGGGTCACAACAACAGATGGTGGCATCGTAGACTTTGGTCATGGGATCTTGGGACAAAGTTAAAACTCTTTAAGTGGATTTTGATGAAAGATAAGATCCTATCATGGGATAATCTTCAGCAAAGGGGTTGGCAAGGGCCAAGCTTTTATGGCCTATGTGCTCAGGAGGCAGAGACATCATTACATCTTATGAAACACTGTAGTTTCACCCAACAGGTTTGGTAACGTGTGACTTTTTCTCTTAAATTAAACTCCTCTAGAGGGGGAGCCACTCTACAGGCTTGGTTTCTGGATTGTTCAATTTCTTGTACTTCCTTTCCACATTTTCCAATCATATTTTGCTAGAATATTTGGCTGGAGCGCAACAAGGTACTCTTTGATTTTGGTCGGACTTCTACAAATTTGGTCTCACAAAGGATACTTGGTAACATGGACTTCCCTTGGGCTAGAAGCATTCCTACTCGATTTCCTCGCCTTCCTCCTATTTTTCATGAGGGCAAAACAAAAGGTTGGTTTGATGGAGATGCTCAGGAACGAGGTTTAAAAAGTGGTGTTGGAGGTGTGCTTAGGATGGATAAACATATTGAATACAGTTGGACACTAAACTGTGGATCCGGTTCAAATTATAGAGTTGAGCTAATGGGGGTTTGGGCACTTCTCAAAGTAGCAACTCGACTTCATATTCAAGATCTACAAGTTTTCGGAGTCTCAAAAATTGTCATTGTCTGGTTGAATCGAAGAGGGAACTTACAGATTCTCAATTTACACAATTGGAAAGAGAGGGTTTTAAATCTGGTTAAAGGATTCAGGTCTCTTAGTTTCACTCACGTCTATAGAGAGTTCAATCAACAGGCATATACAATTTCAAAAAGAGCTCTGGACTTACAGGAGGGTAAAATAAATTATTCTCAGGTGGTGGATGAACATCATGGTCCCATTTTGCCACTCAATTTCTGGTAGAGGTATTTATGTCAGCTATTATTGACTCATAGTTTTTTTTGTACTCGGGTTACTAGTTGAAGACTTTATTGCAGTAAGGTGTTTTCTTCTATTTTTTTGAAGAAATTGGGGTGGTTTTGTGTTTGTTTTGTTAGCTCTCTTATCCTTCTAGCTGCTAGGAGTTGGAGAGGAACATATCCATTTTTTGCCTGGGTTAATAAATACAAATTTTTATATATAATATATGTAAAATTTTCCATGGAAAAAAAATTAAAAAAATAATATATAATAATAATAATAATTTATAATATAGTCATAATATAATAATATAGAATATATAATATAATCATAATATGATATAATATGAATTAATATCTATAATAAAATATTACTATGAATGAAAATGAATGTGGCAACATTAAAACAAATGTATAATATAATATAATAATATATTAATAATTATAACAATATTAAATATGTAATTTAGTCATGATATAATATCAATTAATAATTATAATAAAACAAGTGAAAATATAACAAAGTTGCTTAGAATGTTTTAAGATAATAGTTTTATATAATTCAAAGGTAAAAGTCTAGTTAAATCCTTATATGATTAAATATACAATATTCTTGGCTAATTGTATGGTAAATTCAATATTTGTATATGGTTGCAATTTATATATTTATATAGTCAATTTTTTAAGCACATTCATATCTATTGAATAAGTTTTATATCAATTTGATATATTTTACACATTTTTTTTTTTATTTGCTAGTTTGTCTGTGACCTGCAGGATTAGCATGTGGCTGAGAAACCACAACTCAAGGGCATTTAAGTCGTCAAAATCACCTAGGGATCGCACCCGACCTGAGCCACACCAACCCTTAACATGGTTGTATTTTTTGTCCCCACAGGTTTCGAACCAGTGACTTTAACATCACAGAGTGCCTTAACAACACACTCTGTCACCGACTGTCCTACACCTCGGGGACACAAAAAATTAATTTTCATGCCATATGTCCAAAGGTAATGTTTCTTTTTAGATGTAACCTCTTACAAGACCAAAAAGAGATAATGTAGATTTGACTTTAGTAATATTCAACACCATTATATCAAAGACAAAAACAAGATGGACATCGAAATTATGGTTCATGAATATTGTTGTTCTTTAAAATAGTTGATAGTACCATTGAATAAAACTCTAGTACAATAACCTTATTTGATGGGCAAATAGTCAACCGAGAATACTTATTGCAATTTTCATGAAAAAAAATAGTGTTTTTATAAGTGATAGTTTAAAATCTTCAAATTGTATTTGTTGCGTGAGGCTAATTGTAAATTTTGTTGAAAAGTTACGAAGTTGGTCAAAACATTTGTATAAAGCCAAAAATATAAGTATGATAAAGTTAAGCATTAAGTATATATACATAGTTAGATGCAACTACCACCAACTATTGGAAGGGCGAGAGATTGGTTTTCAAAAACATGCAACTATGCTTCAACAATGGCAGACCTGGAATTTTATGGTCCTAGTGGGCCCAACAACCTAGTGCATTTTCTACCTACCCCACTAAAGATACATTTACTTCATTGCATATATGTTATGTTATATATTTATAACATAAAATATATATGTTATGTTATATAATATAACATAACATATATATGTTATGTTATATAATATAACATAACATATACGGTAAGTGGAGCCCTCACCCTCTCCTAACTTTAGCAACGACATTTCTATAGCCATTTCAACGTGGCCCTTCTTCCCAGACATCTCTGCAATGTCCTAACTTCGGATTAACTACACTTCACTTCTCGAACCTTCCAGGGCAGACTGCACTGTCCTTCTTCCCTGCATTTATTCCGACTTGTTGTTAAACTCTAGAACTATCACGAGTAGGATACTGCTGATAGAATCTCCACCCTCCACGAGACACGCACTGATGGAGGTTGAAGTCAACGCACTCATGTGTGTTGTTGACGAGGCCCTCTGGAACAATGCAGGTCTCTTCACCTCGACGGACGAACTCTCCAGGCGCGCGAATTTAACACAACCATTAATTGGAGCCTCACGTCTGCCTACCACCTCCAGTTTATCCACCTTCCACACTACTTCACTGGTCACTTCTTCCTTTCCTATTCATACCTCACGTATTTTTCCTTCTACCATCTCCTCTACCACCCCCACTCCTTCACTTATCACCACTACCTACCTTGACATTGCTAATCTCCAGGTTGGCCGAAGAAACCCCTCGACTGAAGAACAGCCAGATCTCCCCTCCACCTGAAACTACTCAAAAAAATGTTCGACTACAAATTCTAGGGTTCCTCTCCCTAAACCACGACCTGAAATATTCCCGACAGACCCTTCACCTCCTTCCACTCTGCGAGGGGAGCAAACTATCTCGGCCACCCTAGGACCTATTGGAAACTCAGAGTTTAAACGCACGACTGGTGCTTGTTCTTTCGAGGGTAAGAAAACAACACTTCGATCGTGGTGCTCGAAGAAGACCAAAAAGAAAATGGTCCTTGGAGCCGATATCAAATTGAAAGACTCAGTTTACATGGCACTGTGCAGCCTTGTGGGTAGGATTTCTACAAGCATCTATGTAACACAGACCTAGTAGAGTGGGTAAACAAAACCTGGTGGCCATTGCTAGGATATGTCTTGTATTTTACTCACCTTGCGCAAGGTTGGCTCTGCTTCCAGTTCAAGTCTCTTGAGGACTCCACTATTATCCTGGAGTGCCTTTGGACACTGGATGGAAGTAGTCTTACGCTGAAGCGATGGCTTGTGAGTTTTGATCCTTTGCAGGATTACTTTCGTTTTCGACATCTATGGGTCCTCCTACCTGGTCTGCCACTATACCTTTGGAATGAAAAATCCCTTGAGGCCATTGGGAATTCACTTGGATGTTTCATCAATGTGGACTCTAGGTCACTAGTTGGACGGGAAAAGAAAGTGGCAAGAATACTAGTGGAATTAGACATACATGATGGTCTACTAGAAACACTCGACATAGAATGGAGAGGTCACATCACGCACCAGAAACTCGATTATCTAGGCATACCCTTCAGATACACTCTCTACAGACAGATGGGACATCTGAGAAAGTTATGCACTGGTTTTTCGAATGACGAACAGTTGAAGGACACCGTGCTTGAACTCTCTACCAAGATGGACTCCCTGGATGTGAACTCACATGCTACTTTTCCAGACTTTTTGAGGCTGGCGAAACAACAAGCTTAGACTCCATCACTGGTAAGCTCAAAAACAATTGTCCATCTCTTTTTTTCTCATTGTCTTCCTGGGAAAAAGAACTTTTAGATAGATCCACCCTTCTGACTTTGGGTACTACTATTATACCTCAGGGAGACACATCTCGGGTCATCACTGGTGCACTTCCATCTCTTACAGATTCCTGCTCACATGGCGGAACATCGACCCACTCTTTTCTTGATTTTTTTTTACCCTCGGCACCTGATAGCCTTATAAACACCTGCTCACATAGCGGGACACAGACCTCTCCCTTGCCTGATTCTATTTTCCCCCAAAAATATTATTGTCCACTGGTAGCACGGGAGCCCCCCCTACTTTTTTCTAATCAACTCTTCCCTTGGAGACCGAGAGTCTTGGTACCATGTCCACTGAACAAGGGGAGGATTTTTGCATCCTGGGTCTCAGCGAATCTGAGCGTGGGGACAATACACTTGGCGCAGTGCCGGATGTTAAAATATTGTGTAACTGCAAAGAATATTCTTATCCCCTTTTGTGGATAAAATATATTCATTATTGATTTATTATTCATTATATCAATCCCCTTTTGTGGATTGATCATGTCGGGCATTGTAATTGACCAAATCCCCTTTTGCGGATTGGTCAAACCCTAATTGTAATAAGCAAATTAAGAAGTCGGCCCCCAGGCAAATTAAAGTGGTTTTAACCACCCAGAAAGACAAGTCGGCCCTGCAGTGAAGAGACACCTCCTTTCAACGCTTGCCAATTTGTATAAATAAAGGAAGCCAACCACTTATTTGTTCACTCACTTAGCTCACTCATCTAGTGCGCAAGTATTGAAGGAAGCTGCAGTTACCAATTGCCGGAAGAAGGAAGAGAGAAAGGCGCATTGCTTGGGATAGGATATTATCTAGTTTTTGGTTTATTGTCTTGGCATTGTATTGGCTATCTATATTCAAGAATTTTTGCTGGGTTTTCTTCCCCATGAGGGTTTTCCAGGATAAATGTTGTGTATCCTGTGATTGTGTTTCTCCCAGTGATCCTATATATTCTATATTTATCTAGTAAATTTAAAAGTAACCTAATAATAGCTTAAACTTTAACATGGCATCAAAGCTAAGTTGAAGAGAGCATCTTTCACAGGAAAAAGTAAAACGTCATTGTTGTTGTACAAGAAAATTGAGGTTTTTTATTAAAGAGGAATTTTAGCCCAAAGATCATCTAGGAAAGTGCGCCCTAGCCTGAAAAACTCATTGGCACCTTCAGCGCACCTTTTCAATGGATAAAACTCCCGGAAAGTAAAACCCTAGTTTTCACCAGTACCAGAAGTACCAAAAAAAGTACTAGGAAACCAGAAGCACCAGTCCAGAAATCCGTTGGTCAAGTTTGAAGGGGAAAATTTTGGATTTTCTGAAATCTAAACACACCAGGATACTCGCCTCAGCCAAGTGCATTTCTTGGTAAGCTCAAAATTCAATTATGAGCATTTTCATTTTTTGGTCATTTTCCTAGCTCCGGGTAAAACATGTCTGCAAGCACTAAGCTTGTTGACAAGGTAGAAGGTGTGGAAAAATTTCGTGCCTGGAAGTATAGGATTTAATTCATTCTTGAAGAGAATGACCTATCAAGATTCATTAAAGAGAATGTACCAGAACCCGTCGATGCTGTAGCTAAAGCAAAACACCAAAAAGACACAGTTAGGGCCAATAGAATCATTGCAGATTCTATCAAAGATCACTTGATTCCCCAAGTGGCCTCAAAGAAGAATCCAAAAGAAATGTTGGATGCCCTAACCCGATTATATGAAGAAAGGAACATCAATCGGAAGTTGAATCTGAGAACTCAACTCAAGAATACAAGGATGCAGAAAGGAGAAACAATTCAAGAATATTTCTTCAGAATATCACAATTCAAAGAACAACTAGAAGCTAACTACGTAAGAGTTCCAGATAAGAAGAAAGACATTTCAAAGATCAGATGCTACAACTGTCAAAAGTTGGGACACTTTTCCTATGACTCTCCTCAAGGAAAAGGGAAAAGAAAACATCAAGCACATGCGGCAGAGGAAGAGGAATCTCCTCCCTCAAAGAAAGATTTAGTAGAAATTGAGGATTATGTACTTTAAGTTGAAGATAGTTGATTTGAAGAAAGATAGCAAATGGTGGAGTCCGTGGAGCCTCCCCACACAAAAACAAAAGATAAGTATTCATGTTTATTTTTAGTATCTTGTTTACTTTAATACTTTGTCATTACAAGTTAGATTTTTGTGAGAATGTTAATTAACCTCGTTTTATCTCAGTGTCTATGCAGACTTATCAAAGAAGAGGACAAAGAAAGAGATAAAATATTTATTTCAGGTATGATCACTCATGAGAGTGGAAAAGGTATGTGTTTAGCTATGATAGTAAGGGGAAATTTGGTAATTTCATAGCTAGAGTGAAAAAGAGTTCAAAAGTCTTATTTATGATTAGGGTTTCAGATGTGTACATGGTTGAACAAGTTTTTCTTAAGAAAAGATGTGT
>ML823073.1:60358-79610 GCA_009831015.1 Picea engelmannii
TCTCTTGGCACCTTTGGGGGATTGGAAATTTCATGGGATCCTACAAAGTTTGATTTAACTTTGTTTCTATGCTGTGGTGGCATTCTACTGACATGTACCAACCAGTGGAACAACCAACATATCAACTTACTCATTTTATATGGTCCATGCACTGATAGAAAGTTATTTTGGGACAAGGTGGAAGCTCGGGGCTTGCTTGACCTTACTAATTTGATTATAGTAGGAGATATGAACTTAACAACATCTGCGGGGGAAGTGTGGGGGGCCTTTGCCACACTGGACTCTCTGACTGATTACTTTAATTCATTGTTTCTAGCACACGGTCTAGTAGACTATTCTCCAGACGTTTTGGTCCCTACTTGGCGCAATGGACGTGCGGGTTCAGAATCCATTTCTAAAAGACTTGATCAGTTTCTTATCACTGATCATGTTGTCTCCTCCGAGGGTAGGATCAGATCCTGGGTGGAATATCCCTATCTGTCGGATCATGCCCATATCCTCTTGCAATTTGACTTGCCTGCTCTTCGGATTACGTACCCCTTTAAATTGAATTCTAGTTGGCTGCTTGAGGAAGAATTCAATACTATTGTCAATGATGTCTGGAAATATCCCTTATTCTTGACATAGCCATGAATACAACAACGACTTGTCTGTAAGATAAAATTTCTTAAAGCCTGCATTAAACTTTGGGCAACTTCCTACAGAAAACAACATATCTGAAGACTCCAAGACCTTGAGCTTGAGATACAGGCTCTCTAGCATATGCACAAGCCGAGGACAACAGGGACAGGTATCAAAACTTGAATTGTCTAGAATCTAAGAGGAACCTACTACTACTCATAGAAGAAGCACTCTGGAGGCAACGTTGCAGAGCCAACTGGATAAAGTGTGGCAACCTTAACACTTAATTCTTCCACCATTTCGCGAGCTCTTGCAGGAACAAAAAACACATTTGGGAGATAGTAGATGAAGTTGGTACTCTCCACAGTGGACAACAAGCCATAAAGACTGCAACAACAAGCTTCTTAAAATCTTTCTATGAGGCAACGCCTCATGTTAATTTACAGGATTTAGTCGCAGTGGCCAGAATTTTTCCTTGATCAGTTACAGTGGATGATTCTCTTCTTTTAGATATCCCTTTCTCGCTATAGGAGGTTTTGGAAGCATTAAAATCTTTTTCCAAGGATAAAAGCCCAGGCCCCGACGACTGGACTATAGAATTCTATCTACATTTCTTTGATTTAGTTGTACCAAATTTCCTGGAGCTAGTGGAAGACACCAGACTTAGTGGAAAGGTGACTGGTGTAGTGAACTCGAATTTTCTAACACTTATTCATAAAGAAAATAACCCCACCACCTTTGGCAACTACAGACTGATTGCACTATGCAATCTGTGCTACAAACTAATCTCAAAAATTATAGCTACCAGTATAAAACCCATTCTCTCGAGGACACTTTCGGGTGAAGAACTAGGGTTCTTAAAGGGTCGACAGATTCTAGACGCCATTGGCACTTCCCATGAGTGCTTACACAACATAAAATATAAAACCTTTAAGGCTCTTATCCTAAAGTTGGACCTCAAGAAGGCATTTGACTGCATTGATTGGGATTTTCTCAGATTGATACCGACACAATCAGGATTCAGTCATTCCACAATCAAGTGGATCACGATCTGCGTGGTAAGTGCAAACTTTGTTGTTCCGGTTAATGGCGAATCTTCCACTTTCTTTCATAGTGGCAGAGGACTCAGGCAAGGCTGCCCCCTCTCACCACTCTTATTCTTTTTGGTTATGGAAGCATTAAGTTTTCTTCTCAAAAAAGGTCAAGAAGAAGGAAAGATTACTGGAATTAAAGTGTCCAGGATTATCAAGGTTTTACACCTCCTATTCATCGATGATGTTCTCATCATGACTAATGACACTCTACAAGAATGGAGGGAAATTAAAGCAATTTCAAAGATTTTCTACAGTGATGATTAACTGGACAAAATCGACTTTCCACTATGCAAATCTGCACGAACAAGCTTTGGAACAACTGAAAGGAATCTTCCCTTATAGTTTTGTTCATCTTTATGTCGGCTTTAAATACCTTGGATATACTATTAAAGATGATTCCTATAAGACCACGAACTGGAATAGGCTCATAGCAAAGGTCGAAAAAAAATTGGACATTGGTGCAATAGATGGCTCTCCTTAGGAGGCCGGTTCACTCTCATTAAAGTTGTCTTAGAAGGACAATCGGTTTATTGGATGACCCTCGCAACCATACCAACCACTTTTATTGATAAGCTTCAAAAATTAACCTATAATTTTCTCTGGTCGGGCATAACTGATCATTCTCGCCAACACACCTGCAACTGGGAATCTTTGGCCAAACCAAAAAATAAAGGAGGATGGGGGATCATAAACATCTTCCCTTTCAACAAAGCATTAGCAACCAACTCTCTTTGGCGCGTGTTGACAAAATCGGGCATTTGGCACTCTGTCATTAAAGACAAATATCTTCCCCATGTATTAGTAGCTACTTGGCTTCATGCAATGACTCATACTACCAGGGCAACCTCATAGATCTGGAGAAATCTGGTAAAGTCGACCAAATGGATAACTCAGTGGCTATGTTGGAAGCCAGGCTCAGGACACTCTATTATTATTGGCAGGGATTGCATCATAGGTATGGACAAGGCCTCTTTTCTCCCTCCACAGTTGATCACACATTTAAATTCAAAAAATATCAGGTACCTCTTTCAAGCTAGAGGAAGCACCAGATTTGAAATCCTATCAGACGACTGGATTACTAGCACTGAGCTTGACCTCTCTGTAGAGCACGCAACAAGCTGGGATAATTATTGTATGGAATTATCACGCTCGGGCATACAACTTCAAGACACCAATGATCAACTCATGTGGTCAGGGGGTGACAGATCGAGACTCTTATCTATAAAAAATGTCTATGTAGCCATTACAAATAATGTCTAGCATTTAAATATTAGTGGATGGAGGAAAAAATTATGGTCTTGAAACATTGCACACAAGATTAAGCTGTTCACCTAGATTTTGATAGAAAATAAATTCAACACTTGGGATAATCTTCAAAGAAAGGGCTGGGTTGGCCCCAACATTTGTCAACTGTGCTTTAGTGATGAAGAAACAATGATGCATTTGTTTATTAAGTGCACATTTACTTGACAAGTGTGGGACAAAATTACACTGGATAAAAAACTAAACATTGTTTGGGATGGGACTACACTACCTGCCTGCTATGATTATTGGTCAACAAGGGAGCACAACTTAAAAAATCTCCATTCTCTAGTCTGTTGGTTCATATGGTTGGATAGGAAAAAAAAAAGTCTTTGAAAATGGGACCCCATCCACAAGTTTTGTAGCCTACAAAACACTTGGTATGCACAAAAATTGGAAAGACATGCACCCAAGCAAAGTGACATTACAGAAAAAAATGAGGGCACTTGATATAGAGGATACACCTACGGGGTGGTTTGATGGATCAACGCAATCCAATGGCACACAGAGCAGAGCTAGAGGCCTGATCATAATCACTAAAAATTCATATTACAGATGGACCTTCAACTGTGGTTAGGGTACCAACACCAAGGCAGAATTATTGGGTGCCTAGCCCACACTGCACTTGGCATCCAGATTAAATATCGAAGTCCTTCAGATTCTTGGGGATTCTAGAATTATTATTGAGTGGTTGAACAACAGGGGCAAGCTACAAGCCATCTCCCTCATGGCCTCGAAGGATAGAATCAGACTACTACAACCCACTTTCAAAAAGCTCAGCTACAAGCATATATATCGTGAGCACAACAAAACAACAGATCTTATATCAAACGCAACACTTCAAAAAAAAGCTGGCATTATCACATACAAATATTGGGTTGATGGTCATGAGGGCCCACCATACATCCTAAAACTATTTTAAGTCCTGTAACATTAGTACCTCAGTGGACATCCCAGCCTGAGCGAAGGAAATATCTTATGCTTTTTGTTTTTATTTTGAGCTTATTTGACAACTAGTTCTTGGGAATAACTCTTTTTGTAAACTTCTGATACATAGCAGTGCCTATATCTATAGTTACAATTTATGATCTTTCACCTTTTTGCTGGCCAAAAGACCACTATAGGCGAAAGATACATTTGATAGTGGACTCTTTTGTTAGGATTGTAAATCATGTCATAAAAACATATTATATATTAATATAATTGAGGAATTTTCCTATTTGAAAAAAAAGTATATATACATAATTATAGTTGTATTGGAATTAAAGATATGCAATTTGGAAGTACATAACAAACACAAGTTCAAATGATTACATGCTAGTTTTATTGCAAAACACAAAAGCTTCTTAATTTACAACAATGAAATTATATCTACTTCCACTTCATAATTTACAAAATTCATTATAATTTATAAAATTATCAAATACAAATCCAAGATAATTTCATAAAAGAAATTAATTAAATCATGATGAAATTCAAATCTAGATTTTGATTTTAAGAAAAGAGGTCATATAATAGATAGGTCTCAAAATTACCTTGCAACTCAAACGTACCTTGAAATAAAATATAGAAATAAACTTTACCTAGGTTTCAAAAGTACCTTAAAATAAAATATAGAAATAATCACCCACTTCATGAATTTTTTGAACCATGCCATTTTTTTAAGCATTTGAATATTGATTTTAAGAAAAAAGGTTCTATACAAAGATTTTCAAAATTACTTTGAAATAAAATACATAAATAAACCATAACCACTTGATAAAACTTTCCAAGTCATGGATTTGTTACATAATGGAACAAAGCCCATAATTATTAGACTTCATGCATTTAGGACTGTGTTATTTTTCTGCATATTTCTCTGATATATATATTTAAAAAACAATGCTATGGAAATCATAAAGTGTTTCTACTTGTAACAGTGTTAATAATAATAATAATAATAATTTATTTTTAAGGTCACGATCAAGCCAACACACTAAATTGGTGTATAAGACCTTCTTGTTTGTGGGACAAGGGACCCCCCTCCGCCCAACGATTTAACTGGTAAAGTCTACGAAGGTATACATACCCTACCCTCCTCTGGATTATATTATATAATTTTTGTAATACATAATTATTAATAATTATATTAAATTAATTGTTTGAGAATATAATTATTAATAATATTTCCATAAATCGTTTATGGTTGTAATAGTTTGAATATATTATATAATTTTTATAATATATAATTATTAATAATTATATTATATTAATTGTTTTGAATCACGACACCTACCGTCAATTAATGTATCTAAGTTCTATGCACTTTTGTGGTTTGATATTTACAAAGATTGCTAGTGCATGCCAAGTTGCAAAGTTGTAATTCAATTCAAAGTCCCCGCCTGCTGAATGCTTGCATGTTAAAGGTTACGGTAGTGATTCTTTTCTACTATTTCCGACCTCGGCGGTGATTGTTATTGGCCATGTTTCTTGCCTATAAAGTTTTGTCATAGACCATTTTTCCTTCGAAAACAAATTCTATGATCAACTGTTACTTTCAAATACTAATGCTAAATGTTCCTTTCAAATACTAATGCCAAAATCTTAGATTTGATATCTACATATTTACTCCTCCCATGTTTTTCCTAAGTGTAGACAAATTCATTTATAGGGGAGAGGAAAGTAAAACTTGGATTTACTCCAACCAGACATGAAACAATTTAACACAATATCTTTAATAAGTTGTATAATTGAAAAATAAATCAATGAAGCTTTATGTGTTTTTTTAGAGGTTGATGCAAGAAGATGGTCATCGAACTTATGAAAGGCAAACACTACAAATAATGATAAGAACATTTAAATGATGTTCAGATTTTATGTATGAATATACTATATATGTTGTTGCATTAAAGGGAAATGACAACATATTGCATTCCTTGAGCACATCAAACCCTAGCATAAACTCTTCACAGCAATAGGCACCCATCAAAAGGATACAAAATCTTCCAAGAACTGAAGACAATTATCTTTTTGTATGGATTGTTTTTGCTGCAAAATTTTGACATGGTTTAACTGACTCAGACTCGAGCTAGATTCTTCAAAATCATTGAAGCATATTGCTTGCATGGAAGTAATATTATTAAAGAAATTAAGATGCAATCTGTAGGGACCAATATTGATGGCTCTACATCCATCAATATGTGAAGTAGTCTTGATGCAATCTATAGAGACCAAGATTGATGGCTCTACATCCATCAATATGTGAAGCAACCCTGATGCAATATGTAAAGACCAAGATTGATGGCTCCACATCCATCAATATGTGAAGCAATCCTAAAATTGGAGTTATTGAAGTGCCAATAATGGCAATAGAAGAGACATCTCGCACATCGTCATGGAGTTGAGATAAGAGAGGGCCAGATGGTCATGGATAGAATATAGAGCAAAGAGAGAGAATAGTATTGCAATATGTTAGATAACATTACTAGTCAAATGTTTTCACCAATTTTTTGAGACATTTGTTATAATGCCTAAGATTTATTTTCACGGAAATCAACGCACTATAGTTACTTGTTTGGTAGCAATGCAACCCTACAAAGAATAAGTCTAGATTTTACAAAAATGAAAAACCATTATTCATGAATTTTATAGAATAAAGAGAAATAATATATGGTAAAGAGAGAGAGAATAGTATTACCAGATGCTAGAAGAACTTTACTAGTAAGATGTTTATGTGAAATATTTATTATAATGCTTAATATTTTTTTACATGGAATTCTTTGTAGCCCTACAAAGAACTAGTGGCCTCCACTACAAGTCGAGTATCGATATGTGTGTCGCAGGGAACTTTAACAAATCATGTGCTTATTTTAAAACGTGGAAGTTTCAAATCATATGCTTATTTTAAAATGAGGAAGTTTGTTCTTGACAAATGTCGGATAACACATCCAAGGAAAATATGGGCACATACACATGTTTACAAAACTAAGGGAAGAGACACATGTTTGCGTATCTATGCATTTAGATGCATAGGGTTGACAAGCCAAGGTTTCCAATGGAAAATGTATTTCCTTTTCAACCAATTCTTGCCAGCACAACGAGTTGGCAGTATGAGGGATATATATGGTAATTCAATGAGGCATAGCTTTGTCTAGTGGATTTCAATGAATGTGGTTTGGAGATGGGAAGGTTTGCGAGAGGAGGAGTTTTATCTGGCAATCTACATTGTTTTTGTGTGTATTGTCGTCTGATTTTTTTCAAACGTTGTGTTGCACCAACTCAGGTTGTTTTCACCTATTTTCACCTAGAACTTAAATTTGAGAATTGATCTATAAAACCCCATGGCTTTTCATTGATTTAAATTGCGTTCTTTAATATGAACTCATGTCCATACTCTTACATATAAGCCAATACTTCTAGGTGTCACCATGGATCCCATCCCCATAATTAGTGAAGGTAACACTACAAGGACAAGATCCTATAGCGGAGGTTTTTGCGGAAGCCCCTATAAAAATAGCCCAAAAATTCGTTTATAGCGAAGGTCACTAGCGGAGGTGCGCGGGCAAATGTTTTAGCGGACGCTTTTTTAACGGTGTGTTTATAAGACTATACTGCATCGGTGCGCCACCATATATAAACACATCGATGTTAATAGACAATGGTGCATCATTGTAGAGTTATTTAAAAAACAAATAAAAAAATGGTGTGCATCATATAAAAGCAGATCGAATGCACAACAAACAGGTTCGTCATCTTGTGTTTTTCTTCCAAAATGCATACCGGTGCGTCGTTGTCCCCTTGCAGCAATGGGGCGCAACAAACAACTCCATAGCCTGTGTTTTTTATAAAATGCATAACGGTGCGACTCTGTCCTAGGGGCACACCAGTGTGTTACACATGAGACACCATCACATGTTTTTAAAAAGAAATGGTGCGTTATTTGCATTGGTTAGCACCAGTGTGCTTAACGCGCGTGCATCAGAACAGGGTTTAAATAAAAACCGGGAATAAAAAAGATCGTGGGCCTGGTGTGCACACGACGGGCGCACCGGGGCGCAAAACACAGACCGATGCATATTTTTCATGAGGGCGCTCCATATGGTGCACCATCACAATGTTTTAAAAAATTAATGGTGCACTATCTGCAGTTGTGCGCACTGGTGCGCTTAACACGAGTGCACTAGAATATGGTTAAATAAATAAATAAATAAACGTCGGTAAAAAACAGTTTTACCATTTCCAGTGCAGAGAATCTCTCAAGCACCGATGCCTCCTTTGCCCAATTGAAGTGCACTGTCGTCGGTGCTTTCGTTGCTTGCATTGATTCCGTTCGGTGCTCAGTTCGTGGGATTCCAATTTTTCCATATGGTGGGCAAATTTCATTATTTTCACTACATCCCAACGATGCCTCCTTGATGAGAAAATGTTTGGGTAAATTCTTTATTTCTTTGTACATTGTCTTTTTAGCGGATTAAATTTTGAAATTGAGTTAAATTTGCATTGTTTAAAAAAAAAAAAAAAAGTTATGTGCGGTGCGTTCAAGCCGTTCAGCTCACACCGTGCACGGTGTGCCCTGTAAATTTTACAGGGTGCACTGATCATGTATAGTGTGTTTTCGATGGTGTGACGTATTACATAATGCACCGATGTGTACTTACCAACGACGAATCGGTGCATACTTACCAACGACGCACTGATGCGTCCGAAGTAACAAAAACACCGTCCAAAATGCATAGTTTCCACTTAACGATGCGTCGTTTGTATGTACGCACCAGTGCATTCATAAAACTATACACACCGTTGAATGGAAGCTATTTATTTTCATATGTGTGTGTCAAATAAACACATCGGTGCGTTTTTGATAACGAACACACCGACGCGTTTATTGTGAACGCACCGATGCGTTTATTGTGAATGCACCGACGTGTTTAATGTGAATGCACCAATGCTTTTATTATGAACGCATCGGCGCGTTTATTGTGAACTCACCGACATAAATAAATAGTTTCTTTTCAATGGTGTGTTGGTTATATGGAACTCACCCGTGCGTTCCTAAAAATATATGCACTGTTTAAAATAGAAAAGGTACATCTAAATGGTGCGTCCTTTATATGTACGCACCAGTGCGTTCATAAAACTATACGCACCGTTAAATGGAAACTATTTATTTTCACATGTGCATTCCAAATAAACACATCGGTGCATTGTTTATAACTAACGCATCGACGCGTTCATAATACTATACGCACCATTTAAAATAGATAGTTGTTCGAGTGGTGCGCCATTTATATTTAATCCACTGGTGCATACACAAATTACTACGCACCGACTAAAATAAATTTCACTTTGCGTGCGGTGCGTAAGATATGTGTGCGCACTGTGGGAGGTGCGTTACTGTTTTTCAGGCGCACCGAAGATTCTTCTTATTTTTTTTTAACAAAATTTATGTTTTCATATTTTGAAATAAATTTCTCATTTACTGAAAAAAAGTTATGTTTTTATGTATGATGATGATGTAATTTATATGTTAATTATGCAGAGACGTCAACACATGGAGGAGTAGTTATGTACATTATAGCAGTTATGTTACTTGTTCATATATATTTTAAAAAAAAATTGTTCATGTTGATGTACTTAATTTATATGTTGATGTTGATGTACTTAATTTATATGTTGGTGTTAATGTTGATGTTAGGTCATGTTAAATTGTATTAATCTTCAACCTTACTTTGTGTCACAATTTTACAAACTAAACTACCAAGTTGATCATGTTTTTGTAGCTAAGAGGTCTTGAAAAATAAATAAGTTATAAAAAAGGGTAAATATATGTCTTATGTTATTAATTAAAATTTGGGCAAGTTAAAAGTAAATTATATTAATCTTCAACCTTACTTTGTATCACAATTTTTCAAACTAGTTTACTTGAAAGTACGATGTGAGAATTGGTCCTTATTCCGAGAATATTGCTTTTGTTCATAAGTTCATAATGAACAATTAAAAATAGTTATGATAAGCTCAATTAGCATTCATAAAATATTTGTGATATTTTAACTTCCTCTTAATTGTAATTTGGTCATATTTTTTTATATTCTCATAATTAATACAAGTCTCAAAATCTCTAATTCAACATTTTTTTACTATATAATATAAGGATGCAAGAATATCAAACTTAACCAAGAAAAAAAAATAAGTTATAAAAAAGGGTAAAGATATGTATTGTGTTATTAATTAAAGTTTGGGCAAGTTAAAGTAAATTATATTAATCTTCAACCTTACTTTGTATCACAATTTTACAAACTAGTTTATTTGAAAGTACGATGTGAGAATTTGTCCTCGTTTAGAGAATATTGCTTTTGTTCATAAGTTCATAATTAATAATTAAAAATAGTTATGTTAAGTTTAATTAGCATTTATAAAATCTTTGTGATATTTTAACTTCCTCTTAATTGTAATTTGGTCATATTTTTTTATATTTCCATATTTAATACAAGTCTCAAAATCTCTAATTCAACATTTTTTAAGGACAATGATGTTTTTTTGAAAAACTCACTTAAGAGGCTCATTTTAGATCTGAATATTCCCCTAATCAGTATGTATGAACTCAAAATTAAAAACTAATACAATATAATACGATATGGTAATGATATGAAATGGTGGGTAACAAAAATACATTATAAAATATTTGATATTTACAATACAATAATATATTGTTTTTTAAAGTAAAAGTTAAAATTCAAATACTAAAAATTCAAATATCATCTAGATTTACAATGGAAAAATATTTATATCATTTACAAATAACATTTAATTATATCATCCAATCAAAAAATTAAAAATATTTCATATCAAATATTAAATACTAAGAACATTATTTTTTTAATAATCAAATTATTAAATCCACTATAGATTTGAAAACATAAAAGAAGTAATTAAAGAATAAAACATGTATAATATATCACTCTCTGTTGTCATCACCCTGATTATCTTCCTCGCTTGGCATGATAACACTGTTGTTCTCAAAAATATGTTTTGATCTAGGGTTGTGTCTTAATACAAACCACCAATCCCTATCCAACACATCTCAGTAAAAAAACACTTGGTTGCAGTGTTTTGGGAAAATATAAGGCTCCTTAGCTTCATCCCACATCTTCTTAGAGTTGATACATATCATCCCACTATCACGATCTTCCTTTACATTATTCCGATCAAAGGTGTCCCACCACTTGCACCTAAAAATAACACATTGGAAAGAAGAGAAGTCCACTCGAATGATCTCTTGTATTTTTCCGACGTAACCTAACTTCTTTTGTATGGTGTTTTGATAACGGAGGATAGCATGACTAGATTGGTCGAACTCAACTTCCACTTCACAGAATTGTGTTACATTTCCATCATCGACATCCTCTGTACGAAAATGATGTCCATATGCCCACATAGATGGGAACAAATGCACCTATTAAAAAGTGAACAAATCACAGTGTCAATATGTGTCTAATAACCCAACCATTAAAATATAAAATAACATAGATGTGCTTACAATTCAAACGTGCATTACAAAGTTAAAAATTATGTACACAAATAGATTATTATTGAGTTGATGCAACCAATCCCTATATTTAGTGCATCCTCTTCTTCATGCGGGTAACGACCAGATGCACCATATTTATCTCTCACTTGGTCAGCAACCCAACTATTGGGGCATATCATTGGCATATTTTCTTTTAAATGATAAGGATAAGGCATGCTTCTACCATTCAACTGTCCGAATTCTTTCCTGTCACTTTCCCATTTCCTCCTCTTTTGTTCGTACAATGCGACCCACGTCTTTGTTGCCTCCAAATTGTAAAGAATGAATTTATTGATGGCATCAATTTCTAAATTCACTGATGTATTCATGAAATGAAACCAACATATAGTACATATGAGATCATGATCAAAATATACATTATGAAGTTTGGTGTGAATAGTTACTATGTAGAAATTTGACAAACGATAAGTCACTTACTCTTTATCAAGCGCCTTTTTCCATTCGTTTAGAGAAGCTCCCCTTCTCTTTTGTCTTCATCCCTTTTGTCGTCCCAAATCACTGCACCTGTTGTGTTGTCGATATGCTTAATGAACTCACTGGCATAATAGAAAGACTCATATGATATGTACCCCTCTGTCATAGACCTCTCAGGTTTTTCGCTTTGACGAACAAATCCTTTCAATTTCTTCATGTACCTCTCTAAAAAAAACATCCAACGACAGGATACCACCTCGACTAATTCAACCTCATCTACTAGGTGAATTAGAAGATGAACCTGTAAGTCCTTGAAACTCGGTGGTAGTTCCTTCTCAAACATACAAACAATCTTAGCTATCTCTTGACGCCATCGTGGAAAGCTAGCCACATGAATCTCCTTTTACGTGATCCAACATACAAATGAAAATAATTTAGATATGGCACGCATTAGGTCATGGGGGAAGTCATGGTTCACACACCCACACACGAGCAGAGGATAATGACACTACAAAGTAAACCCATACAAATTATTTTTGTTTTATCCCATGGCATAAAGATAAAAATTACAAATAATAAAAACATATTTTTGACATATGTCGTACCATTAGAAGGTTCAAATGGTCATGTTATTTCAACCCCGACAAATGGTCTTGACGCACAGTGAAGCAACGTCGTAGGGAAGACCCATATAAAGAAGGCACCGTCACACCCAATATAACTTCCTTTGCTAAAGAAACATCTTTTTTCTTCAAAATCCATGGGACATCACCTTCTTTGAAAGACCAAGAGGGACCAACCTCTCCTCTACTTTCTTGTCTTGGCCAATGTTTCTTTCTATTTTTTGAAGAAATAAGATCTCTCCTCACAGCCAATGTGTCACTTTCTTTCGATGATATGTTCCTCCATAAAGAAGATGAAACATTTTTAAATATATGCATGGGATCTAGTAACTGGGCAATCTTAAGATGCTCCCAATATGGGAGCTCATAAAAGATAGATTTCCTTTTCATCCCAATGGGAAATTTCTCAACATAGGTGTCGAAGAATTATGGATCATCGAACATAGGCTCCCCATTTGAATCGAACATTTATGTAATATCCTTCTCCTTCTCTCTCTCATATACTCTAAGCCATTCTGTTGGTGTCATTATTGCAAGCCTTTGGGTTCTCTCTGGTTTACCATTGAAAGTGGATGTTGCTCTTTTATAAGGGTGTTCTTTTGGGAGGAATACCCTTGAGCAGTCATACACTGGATTTCATAGGCGGTTGGACCACCTAGCCTTCAAAGAAGGTTCACAACATTTACATCCATGATAGGCTTTAGTTACAAGACCTGCAAAATTATTGTATACATAACACGTTAGCATTTAATAATAACATGTCAATCACAATGAATTAAATATGCAAATAAATATTGTTATGTATATAAACAAATCAATAAACATGTTGATTATCAGAGCAAACTCCTAAGACTAGATAATCATGTGTGGTGTAAGCACTTATGCCATACAACGTAAAACTCCTCTCTGTTGCGATGGGTCTTGATACATTGCATAAATGTATCCCTTCCCATAATTCCTTCAATTCATCTACCAATGGTTGTAGGTATACATCCATATCCTTCACTTGTATTCTACCAGGGACTATAAGAGCCAACATAAGATGTTCATTCTTCACGGACAACCATGGGGGGATATTGTTATTGATCACTACTACAGGCCAAACATAATAGTTGGTGTTTTGGAGGGAATATGGGTTCACTCCATCCATTGTTATGCTAAGTCATAGACTTCATAATTTATCCTTGAATTTTTCTGGCCATGTATCCTCTATATGCTTCATGGCTATTGAATCGGTTAGGATTCACATAACTCCCAACTCACTTCTATGCAAGGCATGCCATTCGTCCAACATAGCTAATTCTTTGTAATGAAAGAGCCTTTGAATCCTTGGGATTATAGGCATGTGCCTCAATATCTTATGAGGAGGACCATGCAATTTACCATTTTTATTTGATTTATGGTACCTGTCATGCCCACATTTCAGACATATCTCTTTGTCTGCATATTCTCCTCTATATAGAATACAATCATTTAGACATACATGATATGATATATATACTCAACACCCAACATTTTCAACAACTTCTTTGCCTCTTCGCAACTATCGGGCAAAACATTATCACTAGGAAGAACCTTATCTTCGAATATCCTGCAGTCAGTGGGAAATAAAAATGTACAAGGTCATTTAATGTTTATAAAAGTAACCATTTCTAATGTTGATTGTGTGAAAAGATTTCTCAAAATTAATGTAAGGCACTTGTTGGTCAATTACCTCAATATTGCCAAGAAACATGCATTTGACATGCCAAACTTTGCTTTCACGTTCTACAGTAACATTGTTGTCCCAAGCTAGGTAGACTTTGACCGGGCACTAGGTCCAAAGAGAGGGGTGGTGGAAGCAGATTTTAGGCTTTCAAAAATGGTATCATTAATATGAGCATCATCCCCTAGCTCATCGTTCTGGAATGTGTTTAACAACATTGTCTCCATGACATTCATATCCCGTAAGTAATCATCCATACCAACCTCTTTTTGATTGTCTCCATTGCCAACTTCTGAAGAACTACTAGTATTGTTGTAGTCATTCCTAATTGGTGAATCTGGACATAATGAGAATTGAATAGGTGGTTGATTCAACCATTCTTGGTACGCATCCTCTTCGAGTTGTGCTCTCATTGCAGCCTTCTCTCGGGTTGACATTGTTGTGGGGTGCAACAGAAGATGGTAGGTAGGTTTTTCATCATCAGAAGAATCCTAATTTCAAAATTATTGAACATTAGTACATCGATGATATTAGTAAGCACAATATTATATTGAACGGTTCCTTTGGTATGATGTTAGAGGTAGGGTTCTCGAGGGGACAAGTGCAGACTCTAGGGGTCTTGCGTATAACTCATTTAAATGATCCTCATGGTTCATATGGGTATGGATAGTCTTGGACTCCACCCGTCTTGATTCGAGATTGCTTACAACCAACTTTGGGTGTCAGAGCTCCACTAGATGGCATTGATTCAACTTTCGTTCAAACTACATTGCTTGCTTCTCAAAGGGAGGTAGCTAAGGAATCCAAGGAAATCGAGGGTGGTGTTGGGTCAAATTTTGATTCTCTTGTTTTGAGCTCTAGAGGAGGGAGTGTGAAGATTGTAGCTCAGAGCAGTTCTCATGGAACGATGCCTCCCAAATCATACTATAAAAAATGAAAGCTAGTGAAGTCAAGGGGAGGTGAAATATCTTTGATAGTGGCTGAGGATATGAGGGTGGCTCAAATCGCAGGCTTGTCGTGTTTGAAGTGGTCAATAAATTATGTGGCAGAAGAGTTTCAATAATTGCGATGGGGACATGGCTTGAGGAACCTGGAATTAGGTTATTAGGTATATACCGACCTATCATATGTTATATAGGGGATGGATGGAGATTATTTTCCAGGAGAAATCAGATGTTTCCAAAATCCCGGCAGGACTTTTTTATCTGGGAAGAAATTTGTTTGTAGCCAAGCCCTAACATCCTCTATTCAATGCTAGTGAAGAGACGTTATTGAGATGGCCAACTTGGATACAAATCCCAAACTTACCCATTGAGTTTTGAACCGATAGCGGCCTCAAGGCTATAGGTAATGTTTTGGGGTCCTTCATTTCCTCGGATGACATGCATAAATCCTATCGTTGCATAGATATTGGTCAATTTAGACCTTAGGAAGGGTCTTTATGAATCCATTGATTTGATTGCGGGGGAGCGTAGTTATACTCAAGTTCTAGATTACAATAATATCCCTTTCCATTGTGTTTGTCGTCACTGAGTGGGACATGTAGCGAAGGATTCTTCTTTCAGTTTTCATGCAAAGAATTTTAATTGTGTTCAAGCACACGATGATGTTGCTTTGTTGTCGGTGATCTCTTCCAACCTCAATTCCAAGATTCATCAGGATATTCCACCCGAATCGGGTCAGTTGAAGGAGGACATGATCTTGGTACAGTCAAATATGAAAAATTCACATGCATTAGAGCATGAGGAGAATGCTTCGTGGGTGCATTATCCCGAAGTCGAACCTTTTATATAGGATTTTCCTTGAAAGGTGGTTACTTCTCATGCTCGGGGGGACAAGCTAGAGAATTCCCCGTTGGATATCGATTTAGCAAAGGAAGACTTGAGTAATTATTTTCCTCTCTCTCCACATTCTATTGATGGTTATTTCCTAATCATATTGGTCAACGAGATTGCATTGTTGGGTCGTGAGGTGGGGGCTCTACTTGATTCATCTGTGGTTTCCGCGGGTGGGGTACCTTTGGAGTTTTCTATAACTTTGGGTACAGTCAATTTGGGGGTTCTTCACGTGCCTTTTGTGGTAGGGGAAGGTTCCTCCTCTTCCTCTTACGGTCAAGAGACTTATAATTTGTTGGTCTGGGCACTAAATCCTTTAAAGACTCGAGGTTAGTCTGAGTTGGGAAGAAGTATACTATTAAACATGCCAAGGAGCAGGCCTCACATGATGTCACTTAGGGATGGAAAATTGTTTTACTAGGGATCCTTAGAGAAGGACATAATCCCTTGGAACCTTCCTCGTGAATTTTTTGTCTGCTAATATGCGTGGTTTAGGGGGGAGGGATAAAAAACATTCTCTTAAGTGTCTAGTTGTCCTTGATAAGCTAAACAATTTTTTTGTTAAGGAGTTGATGTGTACTTGTGATCTGATAATTAAAGAGTTGGTCAAGTTGCTTATGGGGTGGTCCTTCCAGGGGATTGATGCTTTCATCCTTTCTATAGGATTGATCACTGGTTCTAGTGTCAATCTTTTTATTTTAAATTGTTTTTCATTTGTAGTCTGCTTTGTTCACTGAGCTGCTCAACAAGGAGATGGGTCACTCTTTCTTTTCTCAATATCTATGGTCCTTATGTTTCTCACAAAGTTTTTTTGAATCGATTATTTGATTCATCATGTATTCGATCAAACTCTTTAACAATGGGGGGTGATTTGAATTTCATCACAAGTAGGTAGGAATTATGGGGCTCATGTCCCAAGGAAGACGTGTTGGCTAATTATTTTTTGAATAATTTTAAATTGGAAAGTTTGGTGGATGTCAAACCCACCCTCTTGTTGCCTACTTCGTGTAATAATTGTTCTGAACTAGAAGTGATCTCCAAAAGGTTGGATCGTTTTTTAATTCATCAAAATATCATGCAGGGGGTTGGAGTGGTCCGGTCGTGGGTTGGAAAGATAAGGTGTTATGACCCCTTCTCTATCTATATTGAATTGGATGGATCCTTATGGAAGTCGGGCTCACCATTTAAATATTGTCAAATAGAAACATAACACATAATCATCCTCAACTTTTATATGTCCAACTCAATTCTTTGAAATTTTATTGGTTATTGAATTTCCAACTCAACAACCACGGATTTTCTTATTAGGCCCATTTTTGGAGAAAATATCCTCTAATGCAATTTTTGAGAGGATTGTCTCTTTGGATATTCTGTATTTTTGTTCAGGGTTTTCAAGTTTCTATGTTCTCAAAAATTTCAATTTTCTCTTTGGTATGGGTGTTGTGTTTTCTTGTGAAAATTGGCGCTGACTCTTGAGCACTTTCCCAACCACTTAAAGGCAATCCTTGGAGTGTTTTTATGGGTATATTGGCTTGTCAAGTTTCAGTTTCTAGACCAGGTCTAGTTCTTTGTCTTTGGACTAGTGTTAATGGATCTCAAACAGTTGCAAGATATTAGGAGAATTCTTGAAACCCATGAAGAAATGAGTCAATGTGACATAAACTCTTTATTCTTGATCACATCAAAATTCTAACGAACATCAATCTATCTCTCAATTTGCTTCTATTATGGATACAATGGTTTATCAAAAACGTCAAATTGCCACCCTTGAAGTTGAATGTAGCACGTTAAGGAATATGGTAGTCAACTTGTGAGAAGATACTCAATTTGGGGCATCCTATCAACGAATGTCCATGAATTCAGGTCAAGGAGAGATAAAGGAAGAAGATATTGTCCACTAGCTAATTGAGGACATGGAGATAGGGGACCAGGACTCTATCCCAACCAACATAGGATTGGAAGAGGCCACCAACTACCACATTTTCTGTTAAGATAATGCTTTTTTACGTTATTAGCATATTAGGCATTATCTATCAAATCTATAGTCGCAACAAGCATTGAGAAGTTTTGTCAGCTAACATATGTAGGTTTTGTATTTTGTTTGCAAGAGACTATCCATTTTGTTTGAAATTAATGAACAAATAATATGATGTAATGGCATTGCCAAGCATAACTTAGACATTTTGATAACATAAATTCCCCATTTTCGATTGAAAAAAACCACCTTTATTTAATAAATTTAAAATTAAATAAATCTATATTAATTAAATTATAAATTGTTTTTATTAAAATAAATTTGTTTAGATAAACATTAATTTCTTTTTTAATTATTTAACAATTTTATTTAATATTTAAAACTTTCATGACTCAACTAATTTTAACATATTCCATGCAATTTGATCTTTAAATCTCAATCTATATTATAGAGATATAAAAACATTATATTATATACTTGATTTTTAATTAAAGAAATCTCTTGCATTGCAATTTGAAAACTATGGGCTTGAAAACAATTGTATATCAACGGATCTTTGGCTCTAGGATAATAAAAAATACTCTTTCACACTCTCATCACTCTGGTTATTTTATATGGATGTGAAGTTTGGGGTTGCAACATATCTAGAGAATCCTGGAGAAATATAAAACATACCCAAAATAATTTTATAACTTATAATCTCAAAATTAAGGGCAATACACCCTATCCTATCCTCCTCGTAGAAGCAAGGCTCTCCCCGATTGAGAGCATTGCCATGATTAGATACCTAGCTTACAAGAACAAGATAAACAACATGGATGACAAGAGACTCCCCAAAATCACTTCAATCTCTGGCCAAAACCACTAGCCACTCAAGCACGGATGACATAAAGATGCCAAATCTTGGCTAAATCATTGGGAGTACAAGAAGAAGCCATCATGCAAAATATAGATAATATTACAAAAATTATTGCTTCTAAATTTAAGGAGAATATGTGGTGTGATAAATAATTAGTGGATAAAATAAAATTAAGATACTACAAGGAGGTGGTCAACCCTAATTTAGAAGATCAAAAGTACCTTTCAATTTTGAGAAGTGCAAATAAGAAAATCAACA
>ML823073.1:79710-101079 GCA_009831015.1 Picea engelmannii
ACCATTAAAATATAAAATAACATAGATGTGCTTACAATTCAAACGTGCATTACAAAGTTAAAAATTATGTACACAAATAGATTATTATTGAGTTGATGCAACCAATCCCTATATTTAGTGCATCCTCTTCTTCATGCGGGTAACGACCAGATGCACCATATTTATCTCTCACTTGGTCAGCAACCCAACTATTGGGGCATATCATTGGCATATTTTCTTTTAAATGATAAGGATAAGGCATGCTTCTACCATTCAACTGTCCGAATTCTTTCCTGTCACTTTCCCATTTCCTCCTCTTTTGTTCGTACAATGCGACCCACGTCTTTGTTGCCTCCAAATTGTAAAGAATGAATTTATTGATGGCATCAATTTCTAAATTCACTGATGTATTCATGAAATGAAACCAACATATAGTACATATGAGATCATGATCAAAATATACATTATGAAGTTTGGTGTGAATAGTTACTATGTAGAAATTTGACAAACGATAAGTCACTTACTCTTTATCAAGCGCCTTTTTCCATTCGTTTAGAGAAGCTCCCCTTCTCTTTTGTCTTCATCCCTTTTGTCGTCCCAAATCACTGCACCTGTTGTGTTGTCGATATGCTTAATGAACTCACTGGCATAATAGAAAGACTCATATGATATGTACCCCTCTGTCATAGACCTCTCAGGTTTTTCGCTTTGACGAACAAATCCTTTCAATTTCTTCATGTACCTCTCTAAAAAAAACATCCAACGACAGGATACCACCTCGACTAATTCAACCTCATCTACTAGGTGAATTAGAAGATGAACCTGTAAGTCCTTGAAACTCGGTGGTAGTTCCTTCTCAAACATACAAACAATCTTAGCTATCTCTTGACGCCATCGTGGAAAGCTAGCCACATGAATCTCCTTTTACGTGATCCAACATACAAATGAAAATAATTTAGATATGGCACGCATTAGGTCATGGGGGAAGTCATGGTTCACACACCCACACACGAGCAGAGGATAATGACACTACAAAGTAAACCCATACAAATTATTTTTGTTTTATCCCATGGCATAAAGATAAAAATTACAAATAATAAAAACATATTTTTGACATATGTCGTACCATTAGAAGGTTCAAATGGTCATGTTATTTCAACCCCGACAAATGGTCTTGACGCACAGTGAAGCAACGTCGTAGGGAAGACCCATATAAAGAAGGCACCGTCACACCCAATATAACTTCCTTTGCTAAAGAAACATCTTTTTTCTTCAAAATCCATGGGACATCACCTTCTTTGAAAGACCAAGAGGGACCAACCTCTCCTCTACTTTCTTGTCTTGGCCAATGTTTCTTTCTATTTTTTGAAGAAATAAGATCTCTCCTCACAGCCAATGTGTCACTTTCTTTCGATGATATGTTCCTCCATAAAGAAGATGAAACATTTTTAAATATATGCATGGGATCTAGTAACTGGGCAATCTTAAGATGCTCCCAATATGGGAGCTCATAAAAGATAGATTTCCTTTTCATCCCAATGGGAAATTTCTCAACATAGGTGTCGAAGAATTATGGATCATCGAACATAGGCTCCCCATTTGAATCGAACATTTATGTAATATCCTTCTCCTTCTCTCTCTCATATACTCTAAGCCATTCTGTTGGTGTCATTATTGCAAGCCTTTGGGTTCTCTCTGGTTTACCATTGAAAGTGGATGTTGCTCTTTTATAAGGGTGTTCTTTTGGGAGGAATACCCTTGAGCAGTCATACACTGGATTTCATAGGCGGTTGGACCACCTAGCCTTCAAAGAAGGTTCACAACATTTACATCCATGATAGGCTTTAGTTACAAGACCTGCAAAATTATTGTATACATAACACGTTAGCATTTAATAATAACATGTCAATCACAATGAATTAAATATGCAAATAAATATTGTTATGTATATAAACAAATCAATAAACATGTTGATTATCAGAGCAAACTCCTAAGACTAGATAATCATGTGTGGTGTAAGCACTTATGCCATACAACGTAAAACTCCTCTCTGTTGCGATGGGTCTTGATACATTGCATAAATGTATCCCTTCCCATAATTCCTTCAATTCATCTACCAATGGTTGTAGGTATACATCCATATCCTTCACTTGTATTCTACCAGGGACTATAAGAGCCAACATAAGATGTTCATTCTTCACGGACAACCATGGGGGGATATTGTTATTGATCACTACTACAGGCCAAACATAATAGTTGGTGTTTTGGAGGGAATATGGGTTCACTCCATCCATTGTTATGCTAAGTCATAGACTTCATAATTTATCCTTGAATTTTTCTGGCCATGTATCCTCTATATGCTTCATGGCTATTGAATCGGTTAGGATTCACATAACTCCCAACTCACTTCTATGCAAGGCATGCCATTCGTCCAACATAGCTAATTCTTTGTAATGAAAGAGCCTTTGAATCCTTGGGATTATAGGCATGTGCCTCAATATCTTATGAGGAGGACCATGCAATTTACCATTTTTATTTGATTTATGGTACCTGTCATGCCCACATTTCAGACATATCTCTTTGTCTGCATATTCTCCTCTATATAGAATACAATCATTTAGACATACATGATATGATATATATACTCAACACCCAACATTTTCAACAACTTCTTTGCCTCTTCGCAACTATCGGGCAAAACATTATCACTAGGAAGAACCTTATCTTCGAATATCCTGCAGTCAGTGGGAAATAAAAATGTACAAGGTCATTTAATGTTTATAAAAGTAACCATTTCTAATGTTGATTGTGTGAAAAGATTTCTCAAAATTAATGTAAGGCACTTGTTGGTCAATTACCTCAATATTGCCAAGAAACATGCATTTGACATGCCAAACTTTGCTTTCACGTTCTACAGTAACATTGTTGTCCCAAGCTAGGTAGACTTTGACCGGGCACTAGGTCCAAAGAGAGGGGTGGTGGAAGCAGATTTTAGGCTTTCAAAAATGGTATCATTAATATGAGCATCATCCCCTAGCTCATCGTTCTGGAATGTGTTTAACAACATTGTCTCCATGACATTCATATCCCGTAAGTAATCATCCATACCAACCTCTTTTTGATTGTCTCCATTGCCAACTTCTGAAGAACTACTAGTATTGTTGTAGTCATTCCTAATTGGTGAATCTGGACATAATGAGAATTGAATAGGTGGTTGATTCAACCATTCTTGGTACGCATCCTCTTCGAGTTGTGCTCTCATTGCAGCCTTCTCTCGGGTTGACATTGTTGTGGGGTGCAACAGAAGATGGTAGGTAGGTTTTTCATCATCAGAAGAATCCTAATTTCAAAATTATTGAACATTAGTACATCGATGATATTAGTAAGCACAATATTATATTGAACGGTTCCTTTGGTATGATGTTAGAGGTAGGGTTCTCGAGGGGACAAGTGCAGACTCTAGGGGTCTTGCGTATAACTCATTTAAATGATCCTCATGGTTCATATGGGTATGGATAGTCTTGGACTCCACCCGTCTTGATTCGAGATTGCTTACAACCAACTTTGGGTGTCAGAGCTCCACTAGATGGCATTGATTCAACTTTCGTTCAAACTACATTGCTTGCTTCTCAAAGGGAGGTAGCTAAGGAATCCAAGGAAATCGAGGGTGGTGTTGGGTCAAATTTTGATTCTCTTGTTTTGAGCTCTAGAGGAGGGAGTGTGAAGATTGTAGCTCAGAGCAGTTCTCATGGAACGATGCCTCCCAAATCATACTATAAAAAATGAAAGCTAGTGAAGTCAAGGGGAGGTGAAATATCTTTGATAGTGGCTGAGGATATGAGGGTGGCTCAAATCGCAGGCTTGTCGTGTTTGAAGTGGTCAATAAATTATGTGGCAGAAGAGTTTCAATAATTGCGATGGGGACATGGCTTGAGGAACCTGGAATTAGGTTATTAGGTATATACCGACCTATCATATGTTATATAGGGGATGGATGGAGATTATTTTCCAGGAGAAATCAGATGTTTCCAAAATCCCGGCAGGACTTTTTTATCTGGGAAGAAATTTGTTTGTAGCCAAGCCCTAACATCCTCTATTCAATGCTAGTGAAGAGACGTTATTGAGATGGCCAACTTGGATACAAATCCCAAACTTACCCATTGAGTTTTGAACCGATAGCGGCCTCAAGGCTATAGGTAATGTTTTGGGGTCCTTCATTTCCTCGGATGACATGCATAAATCCTATCGTTGCATAGATATTGGTCAATTTAGACCTTAGGAAGGGTCTTTATGAATCCATTGATTTGATTGCGGGGGAGCGTAGTTATACTCAAGTTCTAGATTACAATAATATCCCTTTCCATTGTGTTTGTCGTCACTGAGTGGGACATGTAGCGAAGGATTCTTCTTTCAGTTTTCATGCAAAGAATTTTAATTGTGTTCAAGCACACGATGATGTTGCTTTGTTGTCGGTGATCTCTTCCAACCTCAATTCCAAGATTCATCAGGATATTCCACCCGAATCGGGTCAGTTGAAGGAGGACATGATCTTGGTACAGTCAAATATGAAAAATTCACATGCATTAGAGCATGAGGAGAATGCTTCGTGGGTGCATTATCCCGAAGTCGAACCTTTTATATAGGATTTTCCTTGAAAGGTGGTTACTTCTCATGCTCGGGGGGACAAGCTAGAGAATTCCCCGTTGGATATCGATTTAGCAAAGGAAGACTTGAGTAATTATTTTCCTCTCTCTCCACATTCTATTGATGGTTATTTCCTAATCATATTGGTCAACGAGATTGCATTGTTGGGTCGTGAGGTGGGGGCTCTACTTGATTCATCTGTGGTTTCCGCGGGTGGGGTACCTTTGGAGTTTTCTATAACTTTGGGTACAGTCAATTTGGGGGTTCTTCACGTGCCTTTTGTGGTAGGGGAAGGTTCCTCCTCTTCCTCTTACGGTCAAGAGACTTATAATTTGTTGGTCTGGGCACTAAATCCTTTAAAGACTCGAGGTTAGTCTGAGTTGGGAAGAAGTATACTATTAAACATGCCAAGGAGCAGGCCTCACATGATGTCACTTAGGGATGGAAAATTGTTTTACTAGGGATCCTTAGAGAAGGACATAATCCCTTGGAACCTTCCTCGTGAATTTTTTGTCTGCTAATATGCGTGGTTTAGGGGGGAGGGATAAAAAACATTCTCTTAAGTGTCTAGTTGTCCTTGATAAGCTAAACAATTTTTTTGTTAAGGAGTTGATGTGTACTTGTGATCTGATAATTAAAGAGTTGGTCAAGTTGCTTATGGGGTGGTCCTTCCAGGGGATTGATGCTTTCATCCTTTCTATAGGATTGATCACTGGTTCTAGTGTCAATCTTTTTATTTTAAATTGTTTTTCATTTGTAGTCTGCTTTGTTCACTGAGCTGCTCAACAAGGAGATGGGTCACTCTTTCTTTTCTCAATATCTATGGTCCTTATGTTTCTCACAAAGTTTTTTTGAATCGATTATTTGATTCATCATGTATTCGATCAAACTCTTTAACAATGGGGGGTGATTTGAATTTCATCACAAGTAGGTAGGAATTATGGGGCTCATGTCCCAAGGAAGACGTGTTGGCTAATTATTTTTTGAATAATTTTAAATTGGAAAGTTTGGTGGATGTCAAACCCACCCTCTTGTTGCCTACTTCGTGTAATAATTGTTCTGAACTAGAAGTGATCTCCAAAAGGTTGGATCGTTTTTTAATTCATCAAAATATCATGCAGGGGGTTGGAGTGGTCCGGTCGTGGGTTGGAAAGATAAGGTGTTATGACCCCTTCTCTATCTATATTGAATTGGATGGATCCTTATGGAAGTCGGGCTCACCATTTAAATATTGTCAAATAGAAACATAACACATAATCATCCTCAACTTTTATATGTCCAACTCAATTCTTTGAAATTTTATTGGTTATTGAATTTCCAACTCAACAACCACGGATTTTCTTATTAGGCCCATTTTTGGAGAAAATATCCTCTAATGCAATTTTTGAGAGGATTGTCTCTTTGGATATTCTGTATTTTTGTTCAGGGTTTTCAAGTTTCTATGTTCTCAAAAATTTCAATTTTCTCTTTGGTATGGGTGTTGTGTTTTCTTGTGAAAATTGGCGCTGACTCTTGAGCACTTTCCCAACCACTTAAAGGCAATCCTTGGAGTGTTTTTATGGGTATATTGGCTTGTCAAGTTTCAGTTTCTAGACCAGGTCTAGTTCTTTGTCTTTGGACTAGTGTTAATGGATCTCAAACAGTTGCAAGATATTAGGAGAATTCTTGAAACCCATGAAGAAATGAGTCAATGTGACATAAACTCTTTATTCTTGATCACATCAAAATTCTAACGAACATCAATCTATCTCTCAATTTGCTTCTATTATGGATACAATGGTTTATCAAAAACGTCAAATTGCCACCCTTGAAGTTGAATGTAGCACGTTAAGGAATATGGTAGTCAACTTGTGAGAAGATACTCAATTTGGGGCATCCTATCAACGAATGTCCATGAATTCAGGTCAAGGAGAGATAAAGGAAGAAGATATTGTCCACTAGCTAATTGAGGACATGGAGATAGGGGACCAGGACTCTATCCCAACCAACATAGGATTGGAAGAGGCCACCAACTACCACATTTTCTGTTAAGATAATGCTTTTTTACGTTATTAGCATATTAGGCATTATCTATCAAATCTATAGTCGCAACAAGCATTGAGAAGTTTTGTCAGCTAACATATGTAGGTTTTGTATTTTGTTTGCAAGAGACTATCCATTTTGTTTGAAATTAATGAACAAATAATATGATGTAATGGCATTGCCAAGCATAACTTAGACATTTTGATAACATAAATTCCCCATTTTCGATTGAAAAAAACCACCTTTATTTAATAAATTTAAAATTAAATAAATCTATATTAATTAAATTATAAATTGTTTTTATTAAAATAAATTTGTTTAGATAAACATTAATTTCTTTTTTAATTATTTAACAATTTTATTTAATATTTAAAACTTTCATGACTCAACTAATTTTAACATATTCCATGCAATTTGATCTTTAAATCTCAATCTATATTATAGAGATATAAAAACATTATATTATATACTTGATTTTTAATTAAAGAAATCTCTTGCATTGCAATTTGAAAACTATGGGCTTGAAAACAATTGTATATCAACGGATCTTTGGCTCTAGGATAATAAAAAATACTCTTTCACACTCTCATCACTCTGGTTATTTTATATGGATGTGAAGTTTGGGGTTGCAACATATCTAGAGAATCCTGGAGAAATATAAAACATACCCAAAATAATTTTATAACTTATAATCTCAAAATTAAGGGCAATACACCCTATCCTATCCTCCTCGTAGAAGCAAGGCTCTCCCCGATTGAGAGCATTGCCATGATTAGATACCTAGCTTACAAGAACAAGATAAACAACATGGATGACAAGAGACTCCCCAAAATCACTTCAATCTCTGGCCAAAACCACTAGCCACTCAAGCACGGATGACATAAAGATGCCAAATCTTGGCTAAATCATTGGGAGTACAAGAAGAAGCCATCATGCAAAATATAGATAATATTACAAAAATTATTGCTTCTAAATTTAAGGAGAATATGTGGTGTGATAAATAATTAGTGGATAAAATAAAATTAAGATACTACAAGGAGGTGGTCAACCCTAATTTAGAAGATCAAAAGTACCTTTCAATTTTGAGAAGTGCAAATAAGAAAATCAACAATGCTAAAATAAGATCAAACTGTCATGAGCTACATAGTGAAATTGGGCGTTGGACAATTCCAAAAACACCGTGGGATGAAAGAACCTGTCATCTTTGTGACACTGTAAGGGTAGAATATTAAAAACACTTCCTATTAGATTGCCCTGCCTATACCCATATTAGATCCCAATTTTAATTAAACTTTCTAGGTTTTTAGAGCCAACTTTCTAGTTTTCCACCTCCCCTAGGTTCAGTGTTTATCTCTTCTCTTCGGTTTCTTATTTACCTAGGCTTAAATGTCCTGAAGATGGGTCTTGATATGGACTCGAAACGTCGACCTTCGATTGTCAATACTGTGGTTCCTCCGAATCTTCTTAACAACTCCTCTCACATAAATCTCACTGTTCACTTTCTAACCTCCTCAGTCATCAAAACTACGGTGATCTTGGAATGCCTCTCTCAATGCCTTTTTAGCATAGAAACACAATTTTAAAGAATCAAAGTAATCTCTTACCTTCTTAAGGTCCGATAGACCAATTGGTCGTAGTGGACGTTAATCAACCTCATCATCATCACAAACACAAAAAAAAAATCAAAAAAAAATCACAATTATAATTTTTTTTTATCCTCATTCTAGTATATACAATTAAATTGTATAATTTATATTGAATTTATATCTAAATTATTAATTTTAATATTAAATTATTTATTAAAATAATTTTATTGATTTTTAAAATTCTAGTATAAATATTTATATATCTTTTATTTTTATAGTTTTTTATAATATATGTAATTAATATTAAATCTATATATAAATGGCGACGACTATGTGGTTTTGAGTCTAGGTATGGGCATAGGGTTATGCAGGTAGGGGCTAGGTCTATATGAAGGAAAACTACTATCCAATCGTAGACTACTTGGAAGACTCCCTTTCCGAGGATCAAATCTTTTCTAACCCTTGTAAATTAACTTTTCCTTTGATACGATATTAGAGGTGGGTTTCCAGAGGGGGTAGGTGTTGACTCCATAGGTCTTACGTCCAACTCATTCAAATCATCCTCATGGATCAAATGGGCATGGACCATCTTGGGATCCACCGATTTGTATTAGAGATCACTTACAACTGACTTTGGGTGTTGAACCTCCACTACATGGCATTAATTCGACTTTTGTTCAAATTAGTTGCTTGCTTCTCAGAGGGAGGTAGCTAAGGAATATAGGGGAGCCGAGGGTGGTGTTGGGTTAAATGTTCTTTCTCCTATTTAGGGTTCTAAAGGAGGGAGTGTAAATATTGTAGCTCATAGCAGCTCTTACGGAACACTGCCTCTAAAGCAAACTATACAAAATGAAAGCTATTGAAGTCAAGGGGAGGTGGCATCTCTTTGATAGTGGGTGAGGATCTAAGGGTGGCTCAAACTACATAGCTTGACGGGTTTGCAATGGTCGGTGAATTATGTGGTAGAAGAGTTTCAATAGTTGCATTGGAGACTTGGATTGGGGAAACTTGGAATTCAGTTATTAGGTATACACCAACCTATCATATGTTGTATGGGGGATGGATTGGGATGATTTTCTGAGAGAAATCAGATGTTTCCAAAATCTTGGCAGGACGTTGGTATCTAGGAAGAAATTTGTTTGCGACCAAGCCCTGGCATCCTCTATTCAATTCTAGTGAAGAGACAATGTCAACATGGTAGACTTGGATAAAACTCCCAAACTTACCCGTTGAGTTTTGGAACGATAACGGCCTGAAGGCTATAGGTATAAATCATGTGTTGTCCACACCATTGCACAAATACTGGTCAATTAAGACCCTAGGAAGGGTCTTTATGAATCCATTGATTTGATTGTTGGGGAGTGTAGTTATACTCAAGTTCTGGATTATGTTAATATCAATTTCCATTGTGTTCGTTGTCACTGAGTGGGACATGTAGTGAAGGATTTTTCTTTCAATTTTCATGCCAAGAATTTTAATTCTGGTCAAGCGCATGGTGATGTTGCTTCATTGTCAATGGTATTTTCCAACTGTTCAGATTTTTCATTATCCAACTCAAACTCTATTTTCTGAGGTTCTTCTTACCTTGGTAGGAATTATTGTTTGGGAACATCTTTAACTTCTCTAAAAGAAACATCCCGACTGTAAACAATATTCTTAGTTTATGGGTTCCAAAGCTTATAACCTTTCATACCATCTTTATAACAAATAAAGATACACTTTTCAGATTTATTATCCAACTTACTCCTATCTTCCTCTGGAAGATGTCCATAAACGTCACAACCAAACACTCTGAGATATTCAAGAGAGGATTTCTTACCAATCCATACCTCATGCGAAGTTTTGTCCAACAATGTTGATGAGGGTGATCTATTTACCAGGTAACATGCAGTACCCACTGCCTCTGCCCAAAATTCTTGTCCTAACTTGGCACTACTGAGCATGCTCCTTGATTTTTCCATCAACGTCTTGTTCATCCTTTCTGCAACTCCATTTTGTTGAGGTGTTCTGATATGATGATGAAAATGGAGAGATAAATAACACAACAAGAAATGATGCACATAAATAGACACAAGAGATTTACACTGAAAACCCTTAACCAGGAAAACCAACACCTAATAAATATCTATTAACCGTGGCCAAACCAGTCCAACACTAACCACTTGAAGCTCCTTGAGCCCAGTTAAAATGGAGCATCTCAGGACATTAAATAGGCTTCATCAATTACAAACCTAATTCCTTTACTATAATTAGATTACAATGCAAAGATATGCATGGAGTGGTGATAGCCATGCAAACACATGCATGGAGTGGATATATCCATGAAAATTCATGCATGGACATGCATATCCATGCAAAGACATGCGTGGAGTGTAGATAGCCATGAGAAGACTCACATCAAATACCATGGGCCCGTAAACCACCAATGGTAAACCCAACAATGACCAAATCAATGAATCTATGACATAGTGAAGTGTAACCCAACATTCCCCCTTTTAAACTTGACTTGGATAAACCCCAAACCCCCTCAAATTTTATAAACCAAGTATTCGGGAATACGACATGCCCCCCTATCACCTATGTATATGTCTAGACTTTATACCAGTGAACTATCAAACCATGGGTATGAATGCCTAAATAGGTCTTACATCCACATGCCCATTTACATGTGATAAAATCCAACTCCATTTTAATAATATTTTATTTATTTATTGTTGCAATTTAATATTCCCGCCAATCACAACATATCTCGTATGCTTTAGAGGCTCATCATTAAGAAATGACAAATTTGACCTATCATGCATCAGTGGTGGCACCAACAATCAATCTCTGCCTACCAAAAATCAAGGATCTACAACACCCAATGATCTTAGTATATTTTTTGGAGGGCATTTCATATCCTCCCCAATTCTACCCCCATTCATCAACACTTCATATTCTCTCCTTTCGCACATAGAAACCCTATCATTGACAAATTTCTTTTGCTTGCCCATAACTAGAGGTTGTAGGGGAAAAACCCTAACTGCATTCTCCAGCCACAACAAGATATGTTGAAGAAAAATCCAAATTGGGTAAATGTGCCCATTGCAATCAATGACATAACACTTAATCAAGCTAATTCATACCAAAATTCGTCCTTCAATTTCACAGTCCCTTGCTTGTCCTTGAGCTTGGCAACCATGATCCATATTTTTCCTACAGAATCTGAGTACAAAGACAACATATTCACTGACGCTATGATATTAATTGCAAATCCATGTACCAATTCCACAACCCCGAGTTTTCCCAAACCCTCAAAGCCCTTCGAAGTCCTATACTTTTTCAAGAAATTCCTACACTTGCACATCACTTCTTTCCACCACTTTGCGTCCTCCAGAGACAAAATCCTCCTCCCATCCCACAAAAATGCACTCCTCCTCTCCTTCCATGATATCATTCGTGGCCTCATGACCTCGTACCATCCAGGTATAGCCAAGGGCAGAAAAAATTACACACAAGGTGAGATGAAGTGACCTTGAACCTGAGACTCGGAGGAAGAACCTGGGAGGTCGTAAATTCCACTAGACGTTGTGGATTTGCACTGCAAAATGACCAATCCATTACTTTAGTCTTCTGAAAGCCTCTTTTTCTCAGAATCCCACCTAGTTTCATGAAAATCATCCATGGGATTATAAGCAGTCAAAAGACTACCCTGGCTTTCATCAAAGGCACCATTCTTAGCTATAACTTCACCACTGTCGGGGGTTTCAACTATGGATGAATGCAACTTGATTGAGGGCCAATGTTAACTACAACGTCACTTCTATTGGTGTCCACAAGGTCTTCAAACCCTGGAAATATTTCACACTCTCCTTGTATCTGAATAACTAATCCATTGTCCAAGCCACTCTCGCTAGAGAGTCCAAGCCTATCGGGCTCTAATACCATGTTGAAAACTGAGAGAGCAATAGCACAAGAAGAAATCATTTACATAAATAGACATGGGGGATTTACCCTAGAAACCCGTAACCAGGAAAACCAACACCTAATAAATATCTATTATTTTTTGTACCCTTCACTGGAAAGCCTCTCAACTGTTTCATGAAGTTTTCTTCTTCTAGATCCCCATGTAAAAAATTTGTCTTCACATCCATCTTTTCTACTTCAAAATCAAAAGAAACAACAACAGATAAAATAAATCTAATAGAAGTTAACTTGGCAACATGAGAAAATTTTTCACCAAAGTAAATTCCCTCTACCTATGAATAACCTTTTGCTACTAATCGAGCTTTGTATTTCTCCACTTTTCCTTCTACATTCAAATTTTTCTTAAACACCCATTTGTTGCTAATGGTTTTTCTTCCAGATGGAAACTCAACTAGATCCCATGCCTCATTCTTATCCAAGGCATCCATCTCTTCAACCATGGACTTCTTCTGGAGTTTAATATCCTCTGAATTCACTGCTTCCCTGACAGTTATGGGATCATCATCAATAATAGATCAAGCAAAAACAACATGAAAATCAAGTGGAATATACCTTTCTAGTTTATTTCTTTCCCTCATTAATCTCCTCAATACTGGAGTATGAGGTTCTTCTTCTTCTTATTTATCTTCTTTCATTGATTCTGATTTTGCATCATCCAGCTCAAACTCTATTTTCTGAGGTTCTTCTTTCCTTGGTAGGAATTCCTGGGCAACATCTTTAACCTCTCTAAAAGCAAGATCCCGACTGTAAACATTATTCTTAGTTTATGGGTTCCAAAGATTATAACCTCTCATACCATCTTTCTAACCAATAAAGATACACTTTTCACCTTTATTATCCACTTATTCCTATTTTCCTTTGGAACATGTACATAAGCATCACAACCAAACATTTTGAGATGTTTAAGAGATGGTTTCTTACTAGTCCATACCTCATGTGGAGTTTTGTCCACCAACACTGATGTGGGTGATCTATTTACCTGGTAACATGTAGTACCCGCTGCCTCTGCCTAGAATTTCAGTCCTAATCTAACACCACTGATGATGCTCCTTGCTTTTTCCATCAACGTCCTATTCATCCTTTATACAACCCCGTTATGTTGAGGTGTTCTAAAACAATGTTGAAAACTGAGAGAGCAATAACACAACACCAACATCAATTCCAAGGTTCATCAAGATATTCCTCCCGAGTCGGGTTAGTTGAAAGAGGACATGATCTTGGCACAACCAAGTATGAAAAAGTCACATGCATTAGAGCCTAAGGATGCAGTTTGTGAAGGGGTAATGCTGAAGAAGGCTTTGGGGGTGCATTGTCCTGAAGTCGGATCCATTTTAGATGATTTCCATTGAAATTTGGTTATTTGTCATGCTCAGGGGGACAAGTTGGAGAATTTTGTGTCAGAGATCAATTTGGAAAAGGTGAGCTCAGGTAAGTATTTTCCTCTCTCTCCATGTCCTATTGATGATTCTTTTCCTTGTCATATTGATCAAGGGGATTGCATTGTTGGGTCATCGATGGCGAGGGCTCTACTTGATTCGTCTGTGGTTTCCCTGGGTGGGGTACCTTTGGAGTTTTCTAGACCTTTGGGTACGATCATTTTGGGGGTTTGTCACATCCCTTTTGTGGGAGGGGCGAGTTCCTCCTCTTCCTCTTATGGTCGATAGCCTTATAATTTAAGGCCAAAGTCCTCCACTCATTTCATTCCTTCTGTTAGTCTTGAAAATGACTCCTTTAAAGACCCGGGGTCGGTTAGATTTAGGAGGAAAACTACTATTAAACATTCCCATGAGCAGGCCTCATGGGAGGTCACTCTAGGATGGAAGAGACTTTTACTAGGGATCCTTGGGTGCATGTAATAATCCCTTGGAACCTTCCTCATGAAATTTTTGTCTGTTAATATGCCCGACTTAGGGGGAAGGGCCAAAATGATTTCCCTTAAGCGTCTGATTGTCCTTGATAATCCAGATCTTCTGTTTTTTCAGGAGTTGATGGGTCACTATGATCTGATAATTGAGGAGTTGGTCAAGTTGCTTCTGGGGTGGTCCTTCCAGGGGATTGATGATTTGGGACTTTATCGAGGATTGATCACTGGTTTCGATGCAAATCTTGTTCTTTTAAATTATTTTTCATTGCAATTTGCTTTGTTCACTAAATTGTTCAACAAGGTGATGGATCGATCTTTTATTTTCTCAATATCTATGGGCCTTATGTCGACCGCGAAGTTTTTTGGAACCTGTTATTTGATTCATATTGTATTTGATAGAAATATTTTATAATGGGGGTTGGTTTGAATTTCACCACAATTAGGAAGGAACTATGGGGCTTCTGTCCCAAGGAGGACATGTTGACTAATTACTTTCTGAATAATTTTTAATTGGCAAGTTTGGTGGATGTCAAACACACACTCTTGTCACCTACTTCATGTAACAATTTTTTTGAACAAGAAGTGATCTCCAAAAGGCTAGATCAGTTTTTAATCCATCAAAATCTCATGCAGGGGGTTGGAATGGTCTGGTCAAGGGATGGAAATATAAGGTGTTCTAACCACTTCTTGATCTATCTTGAATTGGATAGATCCTTGGGGAAGTCTAGCTCCCCATTTAAATACAATTCGGATTAGGCAGCTTTGGAGGAGTTTAGGGATATGGTAAAGGGTAATTGGAAACCATTTTCTTTAGTGTCAAACGAGAATCCTAGTTCTCAATTTGTTTCATCATTACAAGCCCTCAAGCGGGCTATGTCAACATGGGCTAAGGATAGGAGGAATGGGTTGGATGTTGATATCAAATGAATCATGGTTGAATTGGATGTATGGGATAAGTAGTTACTTGTTGGCTTGGGATCTTGGGGTTTTATGGACTATGCTATACAACTAGAGGCGAAGAGGTAATCTATTCTAGTTGAGCAGGAGAAAATTTTGAGACATAAAAGTCGGGCTTTGTGGTTATCGGTTGGGGATAAAAACACAACAAAATCCCAAAATTATGCCAAACACAAGCGTAATTATAATTATATATGGGATTTAAAGGATCCCAAGGGTAATAAGGTAAGAGGTTTTCAAAATATCATGACCTTCGGGGTGGCACATTTTGAAATTTACAGGGAACCTCGGCATACAATGTTGGTATAAATGCTTAAAATTGTATCATGTTTCCATATACTAGAGGAGGAAGATGACAACAAAAAGTTTTATAGAGAAATTTTGAGGTATGAACTCTTTGCTACCATTTCATGCTTCAAGAGAAATAAAAGTCCCAGCCTAGACGGTTTGAATGTGAATTTTTATAATAAAAAAATTTAAAATTATCGGTGCAGATCTCCTACGCGTTATGGAGGAGTTTCATAGACCGAGTAGATGTTCTAGAAGTATAAAATCAACTTTCTTGGCAATGATTCCAAAGGTTGATAGTCCAAACTCCTTTGATGATTTCATACCTATAACCCTATGCAATGGGGTCTACAGGATTATGGCCAAAATAATAGTGAATAGAGTTAAACCTTTTTTGTCTTCAACAATTACGCAAGAACATTTTGGTTTTGTGAAGGGAAGGCTTATTCATGAAGCCATTGGATGTGTGTAGGAAGGAATCCACTTATTTATGAAGCCATTGGATGTGTTCAGGAAAGATTCCACTGTATCAAATCTCAAAAGAGGCCAATCTCGGTCCTTAAAATTGACTTGGAAAAGACTTATGATCGTGTATCCTGCTTATTCCTGAGATTATTATTGTTGCAAATTGGTTTTGACCTCTGTATGGTTAAGTGGGTAATGGATTGCCTCACCTCAATGTCCTTTGGTATGTTGGTCAATGGAGTCGGATATCATTTCTTCAACCCTGAATGAGGCCTACACTAGAGGTGTCCTCTTTCTCCCTATATCTTTTTGTTGGTAATGGATGGTTTGAGAAGAGCTATAACAAAAGCATTGGTGCCAGAAAGATTCAAAGGGATTCACTGTGGTAGAAACAAAAAAACTCACTCATATATTGTTCATGGATGATGTGCTCATCTTTTGTCAATGTGAGTGGGGTGATTGCAGGGTGCTTAAAGAAATATTGGATCTATTTTGCGACACCACTGGAATGGTGGTTAACATAGTCAAATCTCCTATTTATTTTTCGTAGGTCGATTTTCAATTGAGGACTGAACTATCCAATAACTTCAATTTTCCTGATGGGAACTTGGAGGAGGGATTTAAGTATATGGGCTTTAATCTCAAGCCCAATAATTACACCAAATATGATTGGGTGTGGTTAGTTTCCAGGATAGAGAAGAGAATTAACCTATTGATATGAAAATAGGGGGCTGACTTGTTATGCTATGCAATGATCAAAATCTAGACCAGGGGTCAAAATTTAGCTCAAAAATCAAAGTTCTCGGAATTGCCTCAAAACGAACGGGTGCGTAGCCCTCGTCGTCACGAACCCAATGCAACTCGTTTGGGATCAAACGGATGTTGGATGAGAGAGATATAGCGATCTGTTCGAATAGCCAAACAGGTAAAAAAAATTGCTGACTGTACAGTCCGTACAGAATGACGTGGCAGGGGTACGACCACTGACGTGGCAGGTGACGTGTCATTTCTGAGTTAACAGTTTGGGAGAATCTATTGGTGACACATGGCATGGTCTTTGGAAAATTATGAGGTGCCACGTGGCCCAGTTGTGGGTTGCCACGTGGCACCCTGCTATTGGTTTGGGTGTTGGTTAAAAGATTACGGAGTCCACCGGACTCGAACCTCGGACCTTCTCTCTCATTTAAAGCTTTAGCAATGGCCGCCCGACCAACATACCACAGGGTGTTACTTGTTATGAATATGGTTTTATATTTATTTAACTTTGAATTGTTTACATTTCAGCGGGGGGTCAGGCTGGGGCTTAGCCCCAACCCGCGGTTGTAATATATACCATATGACCCGTTGTATATATGGAGGCGCGTGGATATTGTAAATGGAGTCCAGCCTCTGGTCTTATGTATCGACCCATATGACCTTAATATTCGTGCGAGAGTTGAATTGGTTTTAAAATGGTTATACCATATGTCGACACTTGTCGGTTAACTATTCGGCCTTGAAATTTAGCCCCCTTTTGCACTAGCATGAGGTCACATGGTGACCCTTGTGACTGTGGTCTTGGCGGTTAGGGGCTGGGCGCGCCCTAATCATCCTACAGTTTGATCGGTTTTGCGTTTACGCGTGTGTGCTAGGTTTTAGCATGAGTTTTTGAGCGTGTTCTTGGTTGAACGCCCAGAGGTGCGTTTTGGCGAACCAGAGACAACAAGCTTGAAGGAAGAAAATGGCAGGAGGCCTATCTTCTTCATTTTTTGGCCAAATGAGGTGCCAAAAAAGCCCAGCTAGGGGTTTTTGGATGTTCTGAATCCATTGGCACTATTTTCAAAGCCATTTGAAGACTTCTTTTGTAGGTTTTTAACCATTGAAGTTTCAGAGAGCTCTAGGGAGCTTGAAGCCCTCAATGTTTGAGGTCATGCTCAAATGAGCCCATGTCTGTTTTCTATGATTGAATAATCATTTTTGGCTAATTTTTATGCTCTGAACACTTTGGGATAGGTTTCAGATCCATTTGAGGACTTTTACAGGTGTTTTTTCCACAAAGAATCTTAGGGAAGCTTAAGGCCAAATGTAGAAGGGGTCATGCCCGGATGAGCCATGATCCGTTTTCAGAGTTCTATTAGTCATTTTTGGGGTTTTTATGTATTATGATCCCAATGGTACAGTCAGTTAATCCATTGGAGTTGAGCAGCATCTTGTAAAATAATTTTTGACAAATTAATCCCATAGAGCCAAGTCCATTGAAGGAGGCTCAAGGAGATGTAGCCCGGAGAGGGGTGAACTCCTTTATCATCTTGTTATTGTTGTGAGTTTGATGGTTTATTTGCTGAAATTTATGTTGCTGAGTATTTATTTAAAGCACTTATTTAACCATTTAAAAGAACATTTCCTCACACTTGAACATTTAAAAGAAGATGCATAAACTTGACACTTAATTCATCTTGCATATTTTAACACATGGAGCAAGGTCTTGTAAATTTTATTTTAATGAAGTAGAGGGTGATTGAATAGCATAACAAGTCAGCCCACTATTTTCAGATTATGCAAGCACCCTCTACTTCATTAAAATAAAATTTTCAGGACCTTGCTCAATGTGTTAAAATATGCAAGATAGATTATGTGTCAGGTTTATGCATCTTCTTTTAAATGTTCATGTGTGAGGAAATTTTCCTTTAAATGGTTAAATATGTGTTTCAAATAAATACACAATAATTATAACTTGCAACAAATAAACCATCAAACTCACAACAATAACAAGATGATAAAGGAGTTCACCCCTCTTTGGGCTACATCTCCTTGAACCTCCATCAATGGGCTTGGATCTTTGGGATTAGTTTGTCAAAGATTATTTTACAAGTTCCTGCTCAACTCCAATGGATTTTCTTACTGTTCCATTGGGATCTGAATACATAAAAACCCCAAAAATGACTAATAGAACTCTGAAAACGGATCTTGGCTCATCTGGGCATGACCTCTTCTGCATGTGGCCTTAAGCTTCCCTGAGCTTCCTTGTGGAAAAAATGCCTGTAAAAGTCCTCAAATGGATCTGAAACCTATCCCAATGTGTTCAGAGCATAACAATTAGCCAAAAATGACTATTCAGTCACAGAAAATAGACATGGGCTCATCTGAGCATGATCTCAATCAATGAGGGCTTCAAGCTCCCTGGAGCTCTCTGAAACTTCAATGGTGAAAAACCTGCAAAATAAGTCTTCAAATTCCTTTGAAAACAATTCCAATGGATTCAGAACATCCAAAAACCCCTAGTTGGGCTTTTTCGGCACCTCATTTGGCCAAAAAATGAAGAAGATAGGCCTCCTGTCATTTTCTTCCTTCAAGCTTGCTGTCTCTGGTTCGCCAAAATGCACCTCTGTGTACCCAACCTAGCTCACGCGTTCAAAATCGTGCTAAAACCTAGCACCGACGCATAATCGTAAAACGAGCGAAACTGTCGAACGGTTAGGGCGCGCCCAACCCCTAACCACCAAAACCGTGGGCATATGGGTAAGCACCCAAAACCAAGGGCTAACTGTTTTTAAAAACCAAAAATCCCCGCGCGCAAAGAGATAGGGTCATATGCGATAACTCATAAGACTACGGGCTAACCGTTTAAAATTACCAAACCCCGCGCGCGTTTTATATGGTGGTCACATGGTAGTGTGTATAGAAACCGTGGGCTAATCGTTTGAACATGCGCGCAAAAGTGGAGTTGGGTCATATGGATTGTTAATACAACCGCAGGCTGGGGCTAAGCCCCAACCCGACCCACTGCCAAAATACACCATACACAAACTCAAATAATTTTAAACACATTATATAGTAAGAACTATAATGTGGGCGCGCCGGTTGGTCGGACTTTGTTAAAGCTTTGGACAGAGGTGGAGGTCTGGGGTTCGAATCCCACAGACTCCACAATAATTTTAAACAACCAAACCAATAACAGGGTGCCATGTGGCACCAAACCACTTGCCAAAATGATGCCACGTGTCACAACATGATTCGTCCAAAATCTGCCAATCAATGATTGCCACTTCATCAACTGCCACGTCAGTGTATGGACATGCCAAGTCATCGTACGACCTCTGCCATGTCAGCATCCGTACGACTGTACAATCAGCACAATTTTTTTTGCCCGTTTGATGATTCGAATAGAACACGATATCTCACTCATCCGACGTCCGTTTGAACCCAAACAATTTGCGTTGGGTTTGTGAAGACGAGGGCTACACACTTGTTTGTTTTGAGGCAATTCCGAGAACTTTGATTTTTGAGCAAAATTTTGACCCCTGGTCCAGATTTTGATCATGCCTTCCCACTGAAAGGCTTTTGGACCCACAAAATCTTATGATTATTTGTCATAGCTTCAATACTCTTCTACTTCCAAGTTCTGTCAACTGATTCTACTTGAAAAGTCTTTTTGACAATCACCTGGATACCTTGACATACCTTGCACTACAACTGGCTATGTCCCTCAACCACTGTTCTCTGGCTGCTGCTGACCCACTGTTCTCTTTGTGCTTGGAAGACTGCCAGCCTTCCCACTGAGAATAAAGTCCCTCTTGTGAACTCTTTGGCATCAAAACAATCCGCTCTACAATGGCTGCAAAAACTTTCCTGCAACATCTTGTCACAAACCAAGAAAACCATCAATCTTGAAAACAAATTTATACAAGACTGAAAATGATGCCAACAAAGTCTTTTTGCTCTTCAAGCAAACGGTCACATCTTGTACTTCGTCAAAGTACATGGCGTTTTCCTACATCTTGGTGTACTCAAAATTGACTTACAAGCCAACAAACACCATCGACTAAACATAAGTCAAAAACATGATCGACACAACATATTTGTCAAGACAACATCGACATAAGTCGAGACTCATTTGAAACATATCGACCTTCCCAATGACAAGTCGACATTCATGATACACAATCATGTTATAATCATGAGTTATTCATGATGAACTATCACAAGGTTCACTGTTTACGCACACACAAAAACACATGCATGTGCATAGCTCTCCAACTCTCCTTTAAGTACAAACATAAGTACATAAACCCAAAAACATGTGGGTACATAAGAGCTGAATATGAAAAAGATATATGGCTGCAACAAGTGAACATCATACCCCTCTTTTACATCCTCCTGGCGTAGTTGTGCAACAAACAAGAATGCCTTCAAACGAATTGCATTCACATGCAATTTGCATCATACAAGTTGTACTTGTCATAGTCTCAACATAAACGTATACATAAGGATGAAATGTGCATCTACAACAGAAAAATGCAAGCCTTACTTGCTCAAGAAATCTAACCATTTCTTACCAAGCCAACTCAATGGTGACTTTTTCTGCTGAAAATCGTCTTCTTGTGAATCATCTTGACTCACATTGATGATGGAATCTCCTCTTCCATTCTTGCCAATCTCTTTATCCATCTGCTTCTTGTGATGTGGATGAGTGGTCGGATGCAATGTCCAACATTGGTCAATGAGATGACCCCTCTTCTGACAATGAGTGCAAATCTTTTGCATCCTCTTTTCAAGTTGTCTTTGCTTGTAAAGTTTCCTGAAAGTGGTCAATCTTTTCCAACATTTTGAAACATGATG
>ML823073.1:109736-134834 GCA_009831015.1 Picea engelmannii
TTTATGTGTTTACTTTTTTACATTTACCTAATCATATTTAAAAATTACTTTGATAGCTAACTGATTGCCACCTAAGTGATTAACATAAATTAAAATATTAACACCAGATAAATGAAGCTCAACCGTTTATTTGTTAATCAATAATAAAATTTAATATATTCTTTTAAAGATTATTTTCATCTTATCAACCTTTCAGCGTTGATCAGCCACAATTATGTGACTGTGCTAGTTTTAATATTTAATTTTAATTCGTCGAACCACATTTATGCTTATTTTTCCTTATCCCCTAAAACTAAATTATAAGAGTAGGATAAGATCCTTTACTTCATCGAAAAGCTATTAATCATCTATCCAATCCCCTTACCCAAAAAAAAATCTCCATAGAAACTTTATTATAATATTATTGAGATGTTTATTATTATATTTTATGAAATATGGTGATTAACATCAAACACTTGTGTATATTGTGGTGAGCGTAGTTTAAATATTTGATGATTTGGAATATTTTTGTTATATATTTTTTAATTATATTTACTTAAAATTTAATTAAAAATTTAGAAGAATTGTTGGAATTATAGATATCGATTATTGAGATTGTATAATCTAAGTGTAATAAAAGTCGTTGAAAGTGTTGAATCAATTTATACATTCAAAAATACAATTTTAATAATAAAAAATTACAATTTAATAACAAATTATATAATCAAATTTCGATATAAAACACCATTTTTTTTTGGTTAAGATGCTCCAAGACTACTTTCTAATGGAGTAAATTTTTTGTATTTTTGTTGATTTGACTCAAATTATAAAAAATTACCTCCCTTTTCCTTGTAAAGAGGGCTAGTCAACCATGATTTAAATTATTCATAAACTTTTCTTATTTAGAATTTTATATTAAATTATTTAAATCTATATAGAGTGACATATTGGATTATTTATTTATATTTGATTTAAATTATTATAGATTTTTCTTATTTATAATTCTATATTAAATTATTTAAATCTAATATAGAGTAACAATTTATTTATATTGAATAAGAGTGTATTATATCTAAAAGGTTACAAGTTCAAATCTAGATGAGGTAGGGTATGTATACTTCCGTCGATTTTGCCAGTCAAATTGTTGGGCGGAGGGGATCTCTTGTCCCACAAACAAGGGGGTCTCATATACCAATTTGGTGTCTGGATTCGCTGTGACCTTAATAATAGATTATTATTATTATTATTATTAACATGCGAATCAACTTAAATCTTTTAATATTAAACACTCGCTATTTATGTTCAACTTTAATTAAATGTACCATTTTTGTAATTTTTCTTTTGCCTCAACGCTTGTAACTAAGATCGTGTTACTTTCATTAATTGTTTTTTATATGTCTTCTTCTTAATAACCACTTTAACTTTAACATTTGGGTATTAATGACATTCCCATAATTAAATTTATTGATTATACTTTCATGTTTGAATGACCTTTTTAAAATAAGTGGGTGGTATTAATAAAATTATCTAGCTTGTTAGGTATCTTATTGCATTTCACAATACCAATGGATAAAAAACACTCACAAATGTATCTTCCATGTGCTAATTTATCATAACCCTCTTTATCATAGAAATTACTAAAACCACATTTTATAAATATGTAAGTGAAATACTTTCTATTTTCATAACCTAAAAAACACAGACTAAGATATTTGCAACTCTTGTTTTATAAATGCAAATCATCTAAGTTATAAAAGTAAAGACAAAGTTAGAGAGGGCAACTTTTTTACTCTTTACAACTCAACAACCTCATCATGCACCCATCACCACATAGACCAACCTCCACCTGCCATGTGGCACCTTGATTACCATTTTGACTTTTTATGCCTTTCTTTAAACAAGCATAATTGTATCATTTGGTGTCCGTTTTGATTGTTTTTCTTTTTTTAATCTTCTTGTTTTTGCGAGCTCTTTCCATATGAACAATTAATTTTTTTATTTTTGGAGTCATCTTACTTTCATATTGTTATATGACCATTTTAGGTGAGATACTACTTACTAGTTCAAACTACTTCTCATAGTAATCTAGTATGGAAGATTTACTACGAAGTAAGGGACTTTACTAGGTTACCTTGGGAACATAAATTCCCCTTCCTCAACCATTAAAAAGAGTTAAATGTGATAATAAAAACTATGAAGCACATGGATTGATAGGGATATCAATATTTAGTTATTTATAGGTTCATCTTCAAGGGATTGAAACCATAGATGTAGCGTGGCAAAAGCTAGAAACCATGTTTGGTAAACACAATTAGATTAAATCCCACCAACATGAAATTCAATTGATTGCTTTGAATCCCAATGATTTCTCTTGCATTGAGGATTTTATATCCAAGTTTAAAACACTTAGACTTTTACTTATTGGATGTAAGATTAAAAAAAGGAAGATGATAAACTCATATATGTTACTCTTACTCAACTTGAACATGTCTGTAATATTTGTGCATCCACTCTTCACTCCACCAGAGAAGTACTTATTAGTGAAGGAGCTTATAAAACGCCCTCTTTTGAAATCTTTTGTGATTATCTCATTAGAGACAAGATAAGCTCTCACATCTTGGATTGATCAACAATGAGGTACATGTAACAAAGTCTCGACGAAACAATAGAAATAAGGCCCCAAGCATCCAAAGAAGCAACATATTCACAACAACAAACAAAACAAGGGTCCAAAACCCTTTCAACTAGCTCCTACTCCCAATGGTGATAAAGGAACTATATTAAAAGGTAAGAAGATCGTGAGACATTGCAATATGACATCTAAATGTTTCAAGAATATGGAATCCTTAGAAGCAACAATCAAGATGAACAATATCAATCTTGATCCACCTTCTTCTAACTCTGCTTCTCATGAACATGTTCTTTCTACTTATGGTTTTTCTTTGAATGCAACATCTACTTCTTCTTCTAATGAAAGGTTTATTGATTCCAAAGAATCTTATCATATGGCCAAGGATAAACCCATATTTCCTGTGCTTAATGAATGTAACACCAAACAAATATTTGTTGGTGATAATAAATCTGCATGTGTTATAGGATCTAGAGTAGTTCAACTAGATGATGATCAATTTAATGATGTATTATGTGTTCCAAGAGTTTCCTACAACCTTTTATCGGTGTATCAAATCATTCATCCAGGTGGAAAAATTGTAGAATTTTCACCTCACCAAGTTGTAAAAGAGGATTTAAAGGATCCCAAGCATATCTTAGTAACTGGAATTGTTGATGATATTACTAGGTTGTACATATTTCACAACCTTGGGTCATTATCTCTTCCCTCAATTTTTATTGCTCGTAGTAATGGCATGAGAAATTTGGTCATCTAAAATATTGCTTATTATAGTAGCTATGTAAACATAATTTGGTAATTGGTATTCCTCTCATTTCTTGCAAAGATGGTTCAACCTCTTTGGCACGGTTCTTACAAACGTGCCTCTTGGCACGCATAAATCCCCTTGCAACTTCATAGTGATTTGTGTGGTCTAGTTCCTTCTACTTCTTCCTCTGGGTTCAAGTATTTATTAACCTTCATTAATGACTTCTCCATACACACTTGGGCTTATTTTTAAAAACTTTAGAGTGAAGTTTTTGACATGTTTTTGGCCTATAAGGCCCTTGTAGAAAACCAATTTGGGCACAAATTTTAGAAGTTAATAACATATAATGGTGGTGAATATATTGTTGGACAATTGGTTGCCATTGATGTCAACCCTTGGAAAAGTCTGGAATCCCTAAAGACGTGGTTGAGATTTATGGTGAGTTAGTTGTCATTGAAAGAGTGGTTGATGTTAGCAGATGTGATGGGTGCATTTGATGAAGTCTACATGAAGCCCCAGAGGTGTGGTTAAGGGACCCAAAGTTGGTTGAGGAATATGGACATGAAAGACAATGTAAATGCAGGTAAGACACTCATAGATGGATACTCCTTGTTGTTATTGGGAAAATCGATAAGTGCGAACACAAACTAATCCCCCTAGTTTCACCCCGAAACTAGAACAAAACAAGACAAAATATAAAACTTCCCCTAAGTTTTAATCATCAAGCATACTAACTAACAAGAGATAAATGACATACTATTTAAATGTTGTTCGTCCTCTCTAGTGTCATCCTTGCTCCGTCACAAGGCTTATGCGATGTTGAATCTGTATAAAGACACAAGCCAAGGAAGTGAAATCAACAATGTATACTCAACAAAACCTATGAATGCGATCAAGGAGTCATACAATAAAATAAGACCAATTTTACAAGAAAGAAATATATCACTGTATTAAAGAATGTGGAAGAAATATACAACTAGATGCCTTGATGTTGTCAGGTTCCTTCCAACAGTTCCTTGCTTCCCACACACTTCTTCTCCATGAATTCTGAGATCAACAAATTATCTTGATAAAGCAAATCTCAAAGCCAACATACAAACTCCAAAAACTCCAAGCTACAAAACTCAATAACTCAATCAAGCTCTAGCCAACTCAATCCAACTTTCCCCATGATAAATCCTCTCCTTTTATAGGCTGAAAAGGACAGGGTGAGGAGGTTAGGATGATCCCAAGAGATTAGGGACGTGACTCGGATCCAAACCGATCGGAGGCCACCTCACCCTCAAAGCTTCTATTCTAGAACTTTCGAGAAATGCTCTTTTTCCTTTGTACAAAAATTTTCGCACCCTTAGAACTGAGAAAAATGTGACGACATCATAGGCCACTGTGGAACAACCTGTGATGATCCTAGATCGTCGTACCCTTAACACTAAGAAAGGTGTGATGATCCCTTTTTATAATTTTTTTGACAAAGGAAAAGTATAATTCCATCTCTCTGGGAAAATGTATCTTCATTCTTCTTCAAGGATTAAGGACATTGGTCCTTCTCAAGACAAATGATAGGTTTACATCATTAACGGTCATAGGGGGGACGAAAATAATGTGTAACAGAGAGCCCCCCAAAGTATGAAGTTAGAACAAAGTGATAGCTGAAATACTTTGTCGAGTGTGTGTAGGGAACAAGGAACACGTCGGTCGAAAACCTGCCAACAAACAAGGAAATACAATACAATAATATGTCATCACTGAGGTAGGCATTCCCATACTTAGAATACAAATGACTCAAAGCATAAATTCCAACATGCAAATATCCATGTCAAGTAAGACAGGTCATGGCCACCAAACATACACCGTGGATCCATGCAAATATGACTCAAATCTGAACATAGCCACCAAAAATAGATTGTGGATCTATGTGTTAAAGACTCAAATTTGAACATAGCCACGAGACATACAATATGGATCTATGCAATAATACAATCTGAATATACTCCAATGCAATCTGAATCCGTCAGAAAAGATCTAGGGTCTTCATCTCCACCACTATATAGTACAAATCTAACCATGCGAATACATGTGCTGAAGTCGAACATGGTATAAACCACTTGATTACTGGTCATTAGTTTATACCGTTAACAAGTGTGAGGGAAATCACCATTAATGTCAATGACTCCCAAGGTACACTAGTACAATCCAACGGGTGTGAATTTATGAGCTGAAGTCGAACACTCGGCGAAATCTCTCGATTAGGGGTCAATAATGAAAACCTACTATCGAAAGTGAGGAAACCTGCCATTGAGGCATGCAAGTTCCAAGGTACCAATTAGTTTCTAAGTATAATTCCTGGATAACGAGTTGAAGTCGATAGGAAAAGACTCCTCACGGAAGGGCCTTAATGTATCCCCCATCAATGACACGAAACGAGTAACAATATTTGAAGTAGATCATAGTAACATGTGATTCAGGACTGACTTAGGGATGGCCAACGCAATAGAAGGATTAAGGACCGTAGAAATGGTCAACGCAATATAAGGCTTTTCGAGTTGAACTTCTCTTTGAACATATTGATGACATGACAACTGTCTTGGAAACACTGACTCAACAACAGGGATCACAGACCAATTTGTAATCTTATAAAGGAGTATGATCAAGAGACAAGTGGATTTTCCAACCTAGACACAAAGCGAGTAAAAGGGTGTCATGTTCAAAAGCGACTCTTCCATAGAATACAAGTTCAGATACATTTCTTTCCCAATTCCCCCCCCCCACCATTTCTAGCGAGTACCTCTTTATTTTTACACAAGCTTGAGGAGGATAACATATGATTGTAATGTAAGCTCATCCTTCGGATGAGTTTGTCAGAGTATTTTTAACAAACCCTAGGAAGGAGTGGTTCGGTCCTATATGGGCCTTTCGATGTTTGTTTTACGAGTGCAAAGAAATAAAACTCAATGGTTTTTCATGTTTAGAGAGTCTGAAAAACACTTAAAGAAAACTCCAAAATGTCTTTTTTCGTAAAGTAGTCTGATGAGACCAAAAAAAAGTTAATCTACCGCTCAACAGATGTTTTCTTCAAATACTTTAACGAGTGTGAAATGAACAAGATCGCTCGGTAATATTTTCATGTTTAGAGAGTCTGAAAAGAGCTTAAAGGGAACTCCAGGGGGTTCCTTTTTCATATAACCTTTACGAGTCCAAAAAAGTGATAAAAGTTTACTCGGTTACATTCTCAGGTATTTATGAGCATGAGAGAGAACAAAGACTAAGCTCGAGATTGTTTCCATTTTTACGCAAGCTTAAAACAAAACAAAACTATGCTTGGGATAGATTTTATTTTTTCACAAGCTTAAAACTAAACAAAACTATGCTTGGAGCTGTTTTCATGTTTACACAAGTGTGAACTAGAGGAAACTATGCTTGAGGTAGGTGGTTTCATTTTTACACAAGCTTGAACCAGAGAAAACTATGCTTGCGACTTCCCAATGCATGGTTCACTGATTCACATGCTTGGTACTTAGCCGCCAGCTTAAGAAGCTAGTGGCTCAACTTCAGCATGAAGTCCAGAGGTTGGAAGCATTGGCCCCCAAGCTTCGTCTCATCCAACAACACAAGCGGATGAAATGAAGCTTCAAATACTATATGTAGGACTTGACTCAAACGGAGAGGGGGAAGTTGTTTCATTTTTTAACGAGCTTGACACAGGAGAAGAACTATGCTCGTGACTCTAGGCATAATCTCTAGACCACTGTTTCATTTTTTAACGATCTTGACACAGAAGCAAGAACTATGCTCGTAACCTCTATTTCAGTTTTTAATGAGGTTTACACAGAGACGCAAAAACTATCCTCATAGCTAGTTTCATTTTTTAACGAGCTTGAAATCAGAAAACCATGCTCAAAGATAGTTTCATTTTTTAATGAGATTGAAATCAGAAAACCATGCTTAAGGCTCTCTTCTTGATCATGGCTTCCAAGAGGACAATGCTCCAAAGGGACACCATGTCAAGGGACAAAACTCGGTCACGGCTTCCAAGAGATCTTCACTTGATGGAAGAAACACACTCTGGAAGGAACACATGTCGAGGGCCGCGATGGGGGTAAAGAGGTTAGGCTCCAATAGCCCTACCTAAGAGATAACCATGTCAACTACCGGATCTAAGTCAGAAGAGACTGAGCTTACAGGGAGAGGCTCATTTGCATCACAACTGAAGGCATGGGAGACAATGCCACATAACTGACCTGTGGCGGGGGTGATATCGTCTGCATATACGAAACGTTTAGGGAGGTCATTGGGTTGATAATCAAGTCAGGGCCAACGAATGAAAGTTGATCAATAGTAACAATTATTCCATTATGAGGGAAATATATCACACGAAAAAGAGTGGACACGATAGCTTTCATGGCATAGACATAATATCGCCCAAGAAGTAAATCGAAATCCAAGGGGTCTTGGACTACCATGACGTTAATAATGACAATTTTTCCTCCCAAAGTTATAGGAAACTGAGGAAGGACTCCTAAAGGGTGGCTAGTTCTTCTGTTAAAAGATAACAGACTCTAGGTAACCGGTGCAAGCTAAGGATAACCCAAAGCTTGCCAAGCAATAGAGGACAAAATACTAATGGAGGCACCTTCATCTATCAGTGTCTAAGGAACGTCCCGACCACAAACCTGTATTGTAATCTTGAAAGGAATGTGAGAGGGAAGATGAGGTCTAGGTAGCACACCCCAATAAAAAAGGATGACCTCATTACTTGGAGGGGGTTCCACGTGAGAAGGAGAAATGCCCCTCAGCACGATAGATTCTGTATCAACGAGGAAATCATGGGCAGTATCGGGTTTACTCTCTAGCGGGAGAGTAGGATCGACTGATGATGAGATAAGATCAACCACTTGAGTTGCATTCTCCAAGCGGAGAATGGGGTCAACGGATGGAAACATATCGAATGCTTGTGTTTCACTCTCTAACGAGAGAGTGGGATCAACCGAGGATGGGATCAGATCAACCACTTTGTCAACTGGTGCACTAAGGACGTGACCAAATCGACTACATGATCAACCAGACTGATTGACGAAGGGACCAGATTGATAGATGAAGGGACCAGATTGATCATTCCATCAACTACAGGTGGGTTGAGAGTAAGGTTGCGGTAAGCAGCCGGAAGTTGAGGCTAGGAAACAGTCATGTCTTCTAGTAATTTAGAGGCTTCATTCGTATGAGGGCAAAGGTGAGTTTGATGACTCCCTCTGCATAACATACATGGGAACTTGAATCTACTTTTCTTCTTCCCAACAGTATCTTGACTAGTTGACAGGAGGTCATCAACATGTTGTTCAGAGGCCGACGACATGGGCTTGAGAGGGTGTGTAGACCATGCTTCTATAACTTTGGATAGACCAGGGCAATCCTTAAGAAGACGGATACCCTTACAAATCCTGCAAGGGTACTTGGGCTTACGGGTTGTTTGGGTGATCTTGGCATTATCAACACTCCCAGCATGATTATCAGTAACTGGTTTCTTTCCAACATGTCCGACAGTGGTTGGAAGTTTTGACCCTTGCTTATTTTTCCTCTTCTTAATCTTCCTTTTCTTCTTCTTCTTATTCATTGGGTTACTAGCTTCATAGCTTTCACTTGGTGAAGAAGATGAAACGGAAGAAGACCTTTCAAGTGAAGAAGGTGAAGAAGATCTTACTGGTGAAGAAGGAGAAGGATCAACACGAGGTTGATGCTCTTGAGGTGAAGTGCTTACAACCGAAGCACTAGATGCATTCAGGATTACTTGAGTGGAAAAAAACCATACTGGTAATCCCATTGTGAGACCTGGAAGGCTCAAAGTAGCGATATAAGGAGGACCAACATTTCCATAAGAAGGAAAAACAAAAGGTTCCCCCAGAGCAGGGGTTGCTTCATTGGTCATTTCGGGAACTGACGCCATTAAAAGCATATCCAATCTAGAGTCTGCTAGGGAAAACAAACAACACACGCTAAAAATATAACAAGCAAACAAGCAAACAAAACCTTCTTATAATGAACTCACTAGTTGGTGATGAAATCCAAAGTCGCGGGAACAATGCAAGAAGGGGTTGCGATAGAGTGGGTGGAAAAGTTACGTTGACGACCTGCTTAACGGACTTACGCCTTGGTGCAATCTCCCACACATAATCATGGGTATACTCTCCAAGGAGCCTGAGTGAGTTTGGCCAACGTCGATTCCAGGTACAACGAAGAATTTCCCCTTCACCGTCACCTCGTGTAAAGACCCTAAAGAGATAGGCCACTAAGGTTACCAATTACGACAATGATACCTGGGGAAACATTCGATAGACCGATCCACGCGCAAAGGCAGGCTATCTAAGCCCGAAATCAACTTGGGAAGGTCCCCACAGGATTTTCTTCTCAAGTGACCCCCAATAATATGCACAATCTCTACACCAAGACCAACAAAGCAGGGTGAGTAACTCTTCCAGTCCTAATGCGACCTCATGATTGACCCTTGTGTTAGAAGGGCTTCCGAGGACAAAATGTAGCAAGTGGATTTCACCGCTCCCTAATGCAAGATTCTACGTTTGTTTGCAGCTTTGGAAAGTTATCTTTCACACCTATTCCAAATTCATACAACTAATCTAATATAGGTTTGCTACCAGAAAATATAAAAATGTCTAATCAATTTTTATAAGCGCTTTATTTTAAGGATGTTGTTTATTCAAGAGGAAAATGGTGTGAACTAAATAATGTTTTGACCGACTCTAAACAATGAAAATATTTCACTTCGATGAAAGATATATTACGAGAATGAGAAAACGCTTATCATTCCCAGATGCACAATGTCCCAAAATTTTATTAAACTCATAAGTATCAAGATCTTCAAGAAATGAGCCAAAGAGACTGTACACCAATATACGATTCTTGCCCCCCCCAAATCTAATATAAAGCAAGAAATATATATTTTTTTGTTTCAAAGATAGCTAAAAGCAATAGCAAATCTCTATAAAACAAAGCAACCCAAACAAAATTTCTCTTGTAACTCAAACTATTCAGAAAAATAAGTGTTCTTTCACTAAACAATTCTAAAGAAAAACAATGCTTTGTAATTGAAAGACACTCAAAGCAAGAGATCAAATCTTTCAAAAGAAAACAAGCTAAAACAAAGCAAAGAAGGCTAGAAAAATGCTCAAAGTTGTCAAGTAGACTATAACTAGACCAAAATTCACCCCAAAACTATATCTGATATATAGGCAAGGAAAAACCAACAGAAAATATTTTTTCACACAATCGTTGCAGCCTGCAGACTAACACATTGCGAAGATCATCGCGGGTAAAAGAAGGCCACATTGCGATGACGTCGCATTGTCTCTCAAGGAAGAGTGTGATGATCGTAGATCATCGCAATGTCTCTCAAATCAAGGTGCGACGATCAAAGAAAAAATGAAAAAAATAAAAATCATGAAGGTTTTCCAATGAAATTAAACAGCCAGAGAGTCAATCTGGATCTCCCAGTGTCTCAGAAAACAGAACCCAGGCAAGAAATAAATACTACTAGGAAAACAATCTGTTCCCCAGTATGGTTGCCAATTTTGTTATCGGGCAAATCGGTAAGTGCGGACACAAACTAATCCCCCTAGTTTCACCCCGAAACTAGAACAAAACAAGACAGAATATAAAACTTCCCCTAAGTTTTAACCATCAAGCATACTAACTAACAAGAGATAAATGACATACCGTTTAAATGTCTTTCGTCATCGCTCCGTCACAAGGCTTATGGGATGTTGAATTTGTATAAAGACACAAGCCAACGAAGTGAAAGCAACAAAGGATACTCAACAAAACCTATGTATGTGTTCAAGGAGTCATACAATAAAATAAGACCAATTTTATGGGAAAGAAATATATCACTGTATTAAAGAATGTGGAACAAAGATACGACCATATGCCTTGATGTTGCCAGGTTCCTTCCAACAGTTCCTTTCTTCCCATGCACTTCTTCTCCATGGATTCTAAGATCAACAATCTATCTTAACAAAGCAAAGCTCAAAGCCAACATAAAAACTCCAAAAACTCCAAGCTACAAAACTCAATAACTCAATCAAGCTCTAGCCAACTCAATCCAACTTTCCCCATGATAACTCCTCTCCTTTTATAGGATGAAAAGGATAGGGTGAGGATGTTAGGATGATCCCAAGAGATCAGGGACATGACTTAGATCCAAACCGATCGGAGGCCACCTCACCCTCGAAGCTTCTATTCTAGAACTTTCAAGAAATGGTCTTTTTCCTTCGTACGAAAATCATCGCACCCTTAGAACTGAGAAAACTGTGACGATGTCATAGGCCACTGTGGTGCAACCTGTGATGATCCTAGATTGTCCCACCCTTAACACTAAGCAAGGTGCGACAATCCCTTTTTATAAGGTTTTTGACAAAGGAAAAGTATAATTCCATCTCTCTGGGAAAAAGTATCTTCATTCTTCTTCAAGGATTAAGGCCATTGATCCTTCTCAAGGCAAAGGATAGGTTTACATCATTAACGGTCATAGGGGCGACGAAAAGAATGTGTAACACTTGTCGTGTTGTTTTTGGTGATAGGTGGTATGCGACATGGTTCCTCACAGTTAGGTAGATATGGCCTTGTGAATTTAGAAGCCCCGAAGAATGGTCAAGAAGCCCCTAATTGGTTACAAGTCATTATTGAAAGGGTAGAGTGGTTGTAACAAGAAAGTACTAGAATCCCTAAAATTAAGGAAAGATGTTACTATGAAAAAGTTCATAAACACCTCAAGGAGTCTCTCATAAGGACACACATACTTACATTGAATATATGATCTTGTGAATGTTATGGTATAATGTTTTGGTATATTGGAGAATCTGACGACAAGTTTGTGGTAGAAGAGAAAGTGCAAGGAAAGAGCGAAATTTTTAGAGCTACATAATGCAAGGGTTTCTCTATAACCCTAATTAGGTAGGCCCTCGCGAGTCATCTTGAGGGTGTCATGCGAGGCACCCCTGCGAGTTTCCTAAGGGACGTCATGCAAGGCCCCACATGATAGGGAGTCTTAGTTCTGTGAGGCTAAGGAAAATTTGGGGGAAATGTTGGTACCAAGATATTGGAGGTTGTTGAAGAGTTACAAGTTAATGTTACAGTACAACAAGTCCACTATAGGTTACAAGTACACTTATGTGATCGTCTCTTATGCTTGGTGATGGTATTGTACATGCTTGAGAGACATGTCTTGTTGATGCATCGTACATCTTGGTGATATTGGTATGATACATTGATTAGTAGTGCATCTTGGCTATATTGGTATCTTGGTCTCTAGTTTGGTTACATGGTGATGATGTTATACGCTTGAGGCTTATTCTTGGTATACTCTTGAAGCATTGGCACATGGTGTATGGTTATCATTGATATTGATACATTGTTGAGGAATACACTTGGTATGTGACAACACATGTATGAGATACATCTCTTGGTGATGTTGGTACTTGATTGAGGTACACCATTGATAACACTTTCTTAGTATATCCTGTGGTACATGGTGTATGGCATGATTGAGTGATATGGTATATGGTTGAGATACAATGTTGGTACATGGTATGGTAGAGGTGTTGATGTACATTGTTGATGTGCATGGTTGATACATGGTATGGTACAAGTTTGGTACTTGATACACATGGTTGATGGTTGAGGCATATGGTACATGTTGAGTTGCATGGTTTGGTACAGGTGTTGGTGCATGGTTGATGGAAAGTTTGGTACATGTGTTGGTGCATGGTTGATGCACTTGTTGTGGTACACATTTGATTCTTTGTATGGCACAGGTTGATGGTTTGGTACATGCTTTAGTACATGGTTGAGACACATATATTGTGATGGTATGTTGGTGATCTTGGTACATGCTTGGTAGAAGCATCTGTTGGTGATGTTGGACATCTAGTTGAGAGGTGTCCTTGGTATATGATCCATGTGAGAGGATTTGGTTGAGTATCGATGACAGTGACAGGTTGATCAAATACAGGTTGGATACAATGGCAGGTTGACAGGTTATAGTTTGATATGGCAATGATAGTGGAAGTGACAATGACAACAGTAGTGACAATGGAAGTGATTGTGGTAGTGACGGTTGGTCTACACTTATATTTCAGGGCGACAATACGGGGCAAGGAAAGGGGGTTGTATCCTCCTTTCGGTTGGTGTTGGAGAACATAGAGAGTCGAAGCTTCCTTAAGGTTGGAGCTTGAGAATTAGTGGTTGTAGCCTCCTTCTGGTTGGAGCCAGAGAATTTAGGGAGTTGTAGTTTCCTTCAGGTTGGTGCATGTAAATCAGGGGGTTGGTGCCTCCTAGTTGGTGCAAGAGAATTTGGAAGTTGATGCTTCCTATGAATGTATTCTTGATATATATAAGAAAGCATTCTGTGGTTTTCTTCCGTTTGGGTTTCCAGGTAAATTTTGGTGTATTGTGTACTTGATGTGATGTTTCTTATGTTTATATGCTCATGATACATTGATGATACATTGACGATATATTATTGCTAAAGTTAAAGTTTATATACTATGGTTAAAAGTGGTAAAAGTGTTCATATTGATTCATCCCCCCCTCTTAGTATTCCAACAATTGGAATCAGAGGAGGTCCTTCAAGAAAACAGTTTAACCACTGGAAGGAAGATCACAGAGATAAAAAATTTGTATAGAAATGGAATACCACAGTTCGATGGTCAGAGTGGTATGAAGTATGACATGTGGAGCAACATAATGAATTTTTTTTTGCAGGCACAAAGATATGATGCTTGGTACTCAGTTGTTACAAGATACATTGCTACAAAGAAGCCAAAAACCACAGCCGATAAGGAATTGAAAAGAAACAACAAAATAGCAATGGATTTCATCTTAGAAGGATTGCCTGATTCGGTAAGAGAAAAAGTTGGAAAATGTTCATCAACTAAATAACTTTTGGATGAGTTACATAATCTCTATTCCAAGGAATCTCCCATCACAAAGTCAGATCTTATTGAAGAAAATGAAAGAATAGAATAAGAAGAAAGATGTTCATCATGTTAGACAGATTAAAAAAAAGAAGATTGCGAAGAAGGCATAGTAGACCTTGAAGCAAAATTAATCAGTTCTTTAGATAAATTGACAAAATAAAGGAAGAAGAACCAATCAATTGAAGAACAATTAGTCAAGAAGAATTCTCAAGAAAGTTCCAAAGAAGCCCAACAAGTCATCATGAAACTGAAATCTCAGCTAGAAGAAGCAAAAAAGATTGAAGAAACATACAAAAGTCAGATGGAAGAGAAGCAGTGTTTGGAAGCTGAAATAGCAGCACTAAGAAAGGAATCAATGAAAGAGAAGCTGTGTATGGAAACCGAAAGAAAGGAAGTAGAGAAGAGAGAGAATATTTTGACATATCATCTTAAGGAAATAAATAACAACTTAAATAAGCTTGAAGTAGAATTTGGTCAAGAAGAGAGAAGACTTGAAAAAGAAATCACCTCCTTGAAGATTCAACTTGAAGAAGCAAGAAAAAAGAAGTCACAAAGATTCAGATGATGAAGAAAGAAGAAGAGGTTGAGAAGTTTGAAGAAGAAGTTGTCACGTTGAGAGCCAAAATCATCAAGCTCAATAAGAATGTTGAGGAGATAGAGACATCCACATCATCAGTGGAGAATGTTGAAGAAAAACACTCCAGGTTGCCAGAAAACAAGAATGAAGAAAAGAGTAAGAGTTATGTAGAAGTACTGAAAGGAAGGAGTCATGGTTAGCCAGAATCAAAGAAAAATGATAGAGATACATCTTCAAGACGATCATTCACATTCAAGCCACAAAGAAGATTCAATCATGATCATGATCAACCAAGGCAGGAATTCAGAAGGACTACATCACAAAGAAGATCATTCACTCCCAGGTATGCAAATTTATTTTATGGTCATTGTTTTTATTGTACTAACTTTGGACATAAAGTTACATATTGCAGAGCTTATGGAATAAATTCTTAAGTAATAAATGCTTATGTGGCCCCACATAACATTGAATGTTACAAATGCCACAATTATGGTCACATAGCTCGTGATTGTAGAAGCATGATGGATACTTCTATGAAAGAGTACACTGATATCATATATGAGAAAGTATGGAAAAGAAAACAAGAACAAGTAAATAAAGAGCAGATGAATGAAGGACACCTAAAAGTCATACTCTAGGGATTGGCAATAGTACGAGATCAAGAAAAATCTATAGAAAAAAAGGAAGATGTCAGATACAGGAAATTTGGAGAAGAAAAGGAAAACAAGAAGGACATGTGAATAAAGAACAAGTCTCAGAGATCACATAATTGGCAATAGTGCGAGAAAGAAAAGAAGAGCAAGTGAATAAATAACAACCCCAAGAGATTGTACTTTCAAGAATTGTAGTGCAATATCACAATGAGTCCACATGAAAAGAGGAAGAAGTCAGAATTCAGAGAGATCATGAGTATACATACAAAGATGAACATTACTTCACATCAGAGCGGATATTTTTCTGAGCCACTCAGCTTGGAGACTCCCGATAAATATGAATATTGAATAGGGGAGTCAGTGCAGTAGATACTACAAATCATAAAACTATCCTTCGAGCAATTTGAAGTATTTGCAAAGACAGATTCATATCAGTCACATAATATAAGTACAATGTGAGATATTGATCAGTTGATAAGTAGTGTTCCCATGTAAGCATCAATTGGAAGTTACACATGCATAAGTTTATGATTGTATTCCATGTATGTATTCAGGCAGGGATATCTTCAGTATAGGTTGTTCCAGACATACAGAGTTTGATTTGTAGATAGAAAATACCAATGGACACATTTGATCCGGTTTGAGAAACATGAATATGTGATGATCAATTGCAGTAGAGAAGTTTCCAGAACGATACAACAACATATCGGTCAACATTGTGGACAATTGAGTAGCAATGTTACATACAATTTGTGACATATGGATAGAGAAGGATACTTAGTAGGGACAAGAAACATGGGTAAGAGAATATGCATAACAATGTATTTACAATTGGAATCACTTGGTCACAGAAAGGAAAACAATAAAAGGCACAACAAAACATCAAAGAGAAATCGTCAACATAAGCTATATCATCAGAAGAAAATCATTGAACAATATGGTCAAGTGAATGAATAAATCAAGTAATGAATGATTTTTATATATGTCAAAGAGTTACAAGAGAAAGCACCAATGGACAATGCATAGCATTGGAAGAGAGGAAAATAAACATACAGATGAATCCCTTCATTGATCAACATGATAACTTGTAAAGAAGTCAAGGGAAGATAAATAGTCAGAGAAAGAGATCAAGAAAGAAAGATTAGAAGCATGCAAACATGCAGAGACATACCAACAGGGGGAGTTATTGTTTTTTCCCATGATTTCAAAGGAAGAGATAGAGAAATATCAAGTGCATGATGTCAGAGAAGGATTTTTCATAGAAATTATACTTTCAGGAAAAGTCACAAGAGAAAAAGAACATGAGGAAAGAAACATGTGAATATAAATAACAAAGGCATGGAAACAAAGAGAGAGAACAGATGCATGAAGACAGGGGGAGAAACCCCAAGGAGAGATACCCTTTTCCATTGATGTCAAAGGGGTAGAGTGAGAAACATTGATGAGGAGCAATGGTCAGAAGGGGAGCATGAGTATTGTAGTATCACTACTGCCATCAATGTTTCCATCAATGCCAAAGGGGGAGATTGTTGGACAATTGGTTTTCATTGATGTCAACCCTTGGAAAAGTCTATAATCCCTAGATATGTGGTTGGGATTGATGGTGAGTTAGTTGTCATTGAAAGAGTGGTTGATGTCAGCAGATGTGATGGGTGCATTTGATGAAGTCTACATGAAGCCTCAGAGGTGTGGTTATGGGACATGATGTTGGTTAAGGAATATGGACATGAAGAACAATGTAAATTCAAGTTACTAAGACACTCATAGATGGATAGTCCTTGTCATGTCGTTTCTGGTTGTAGGTGGTACACCACATGGTTCCTCACGGTTAGAGACACATGACCTTATGAAGTTAGAAGCTCCGAAGAATCATCAAGAAGCCCCTAATTGGTTACAAGTCATTATTGAAAAGGTAAAGTGGTTGTGACAAGAAAGTGCTAGAAGCCCTAAGATTAAGGAAAGAGGTTACTATGGAAAAGTATATAAACACCTCAATGAGTCTCTCAAAAGGACACACACACTTACATTGAATATCTATCTTGTGAATGTTGGTCTAATGTTTTGGTCTATTGGAGAATCTGACAACGAGTCTAAGGCAGAGGAGAAAGAGCGAGGAAAGAGTGAAAGTTTCAGAGTTTTAGAGTGCAAGGGTTTCTCTGTAACCCTAATTAAGCATGACCTCGTAGGTCAGCGTGAGGGTGTCATGCAAGGCACCCCCTCGGGTTTCCTAAGGGACGTCATGCAAGGCCTCACATGATAGGGAGTCTTACTCCCATGAGGATAAGGAAAATTTGGGGGAAATATTGGTTACAAGTATGCTTATGTGATTTTCTTTTGTGCTTGGTGATGATATGGTACATGCTTGAGAGGCATGTCTTGTTGATGCATCATACATCTTGGTGATATTGGTATGGTACATTGATTAGTAGTGCATCTTGGCTGTATTGGTATATTGGTATCTGGTTTGGTTACATGGTGATGATGTTATATGCTTGAGGCTTATTCTTGGTATATTCTTGAAGCATTGGCACATGGTGTATGGTTGTCATTGATATTGATATGTTGTTGAGGAATACACTTGGTATTTGACAAAACATGTATGAGATACATCTCTTCATAATGTTGGTACTTGGTTGAGGTACACCGTTGATAACAGTTGGTTAGTATATCCTATGGTACATGGTGTATGGAATGATTAAGTGATATGGTATATGGTTGAGATACATTTTTGGTACATGGTATGGTACAGGTGTTGATGTACATGGTTGATACATGGTATGGTACAATATTGGTACTTGGTATACATGGTTGATGATTGAGGCACATGGTAAAGGTTGAGGTGCATGGTTGATGCACAATTTGGTATAGGTGTTGGTGCATGGTTGATGCACTTGTTGTGGTACATGTTGTGGTACATGATTGATGCTTGGTATGGTACAAGTTGATGGTTTGGTACATGCTTTGTTACATGGTTGAGACGCATATCTTGTGATGATATATTGGTGATCTTGGTACATGCTTGGTAGAGACATGTGTTGGTGATGTTGGAAATCACATCTAGTTGAGATGTTTCCTTGGTATATGATCCATGTGAGAGAATCTAGTTGAGTATTAGTGACAGTGATAGGTTGGACATGTTGATCAGTGACATGTTGATGTGATAGGTTGGATACAGTGACAAGTTAACAGTCACAAGTTGGATACAGTGACATGTTGACATGTTACAAGGTGATGTGGTAGTGATAGTGGCAGTGACAATGACAGTGACAGTGACAGTTATTGTGGTAGTGACAATTTGTCTACACTTATATTTTAGGGAAGGAGGATGGGGCAAGGAAAGGGGGTTGTAGCCTCCTTTTGGTTGGTGTCAGAGAACATAGAGAGTTGGAGATTCCTTCAGGTTGGAGCCTGAGAATCAAGGGGTTGTAGCCTACTTCTGGTTGGAGATAGAGAATTCAAGGAGTTGTAGCTTCCTTCAGGTTGGTGCTTATAAATCAGGGGGTTGGTGCCTCTTTCCAGTTGGTGCTGGAGAATTCGGAAGTTGGTGCTTCCTATGAATGTATTCTTGATATATATAAGAACACATTCTGTGGTTTTCTCCTGTTTGGGTTTCCACGAAATTTCTGGTGTATTGTGTACTTGATGTGATGTTTCTTATATTTATATGCTCATGATATATTGATGATATATTACTACTAAAGTTGAAGTTTATATATTGTGGTTAAAAGTGGTAAAAGTACTCATACTGATTGATGCCCCCATCTCAATACTCCAACATATATTAATAATAAATTTACAACTTATTGCACAACAAAAGACATTCATATGCAACATATTGTTCCATACACACCACAACAAAAAGTGTTTTTGAGAGAAACAATCACACAATAAAAGAAATGACAAATTGTATGATCCAATCTAAGGGATTCAATTCTCATTTTTTGGTGGAAGCCATTAATTGTTCCAATTACATAGTTAATCACATTCTCACAAGGGATTTAAAAGATTAACATAGGAAGAAGAATAGAGTAACATTAAACAATATGTAAGCCACTTTCTTGTATTAGGTAGTGAAGCATGGGCTCACATTCTTGATGAGAAAAATAAATAATTATAACTTAAGGGTGAGATGCACATTTTTGTTGGACACTTCGAAGATGTAAAAGGTTATAGACTTCTTCAACCTAATTCAACCTAAATTATTATTAGGATATATGTCAAATTTGATGAAGGTCTCTTAGTCTATGTGCTTAATTTGACATTTGTTCCATCTTCTATTCATATTTTTTTTTTGTTAGCGCCAATATTCTAGTTTCTTCATCTACAGATGATGAAAATGAGTATGAAAATCCAACTCCACTTGCTCACCCTCCTCCATCTGAGTCCATTGAACATGAATATGCACTAGCACCATAACTTCCTAGATGGGTTTGTATAACATGAGAAGCAATTGGTTATGGGACCCAAAGTTGGCCGAGGAACATGGACATGAAGGACAATGTAAATGTGGGTAAGACACTCATATATGGATAGTCCTTGTCATTTTGTTTCCGATGATAGGTGGTACGCCACATGGTTCCTCACAGTTAGGGAGATATGGCCTTGTGAAGTTAAAAGCCCCGAAGAATAGTCAAGAAGCCTGTAATTGGTTACAAGTCATTATTGAAAGAGTAAAGTGGTTGTGAGAAGAAAGTAGTAGAAACCCTAAGATTAAGGAACGATGATACTATTGAAAAGTATATAAAAACCTCAGGGAGTATCTCATAAGGACACACACACTTACATTGAATATCTATCTTGTGAATGCTATGGTCTAATGTTTTGGTCTATTGGAGAATCTAATGACAAGTTTGAGGAAGCAGAGAAAGTGGGAGGAGAGAGTGAAAGTTTCGGAGCTGCAGAGTGCAAGGGTTTCTCTGTAACCCTAATTAGGCAGGCCCTCGTAGGTCAACTTGAGGGTGTCATGCATGGCACCCCCACGGGTTGCCTAAGGGATGTTACACGAGGCCCCGCATGACAGGGAGTCTTAATCCTGCGAGGCCAAGGAAAATTTGGGGAAATGTTGGTACCATGCTACTGAAGGTTGTGTAAGAGTTACAAGTCAGTGTTAAAGTACATCGGATCAATTACATGTTACTGGTATGCTTATGCGATTTTCTCTTGTGCTTGGTGATGGTATGGTACATGCTTGAGAGGCATGTCTTGTTGATGCATGGTACATCTTGGTGATATTGGTATGGTACATTGATTAGTAGTGCATCTTGGCTGTATTGGTATCTTGGTATTTAGTTTGGTTACATGGTGATGATGTTATATGCTTGAGGATTATTCTTGGTATACTCTTGAAGCATTGGCACATGGTGTATGGTTGTGATTGATATTGATACGTTGTTGAGGAATACACTTGGTATGTGACAACACATGTATGAGATACATCTCTTGGTGATGTTGGTACTTGGTTGAGGTACAGCATTGATAACACTTTCTTAGTATATCCTATGGGACGTGTGTATGGAATGATTGAGTGATATGGTATATGGTTGAGATACATTTTTGGTATATGGCATGGTACAGGTGTTGATGTAAATTGTTGATGTACATGGTTGATACATGGTATGGTACAAGATTGGTACTTGGTATACATGGTTGATGGTTGAGGCATATGGTATAGGCTGAGGTGCATGGTTGATGCATGGTTTGGTACAAGTGTTGGTGCATGGTTGATGCATGGTTTGGTACAGGTGTTGGTGCATGGTTGATGCACTTGTTGTGATACAAGTTGTGGTACACGATTGACGCTTGTTATGGTACAAGTTGATGGTTTAGTACATGCTTTGGTACATGGTTGAGACACATACCTTGTGATGGTATGTTGGTGATATTGGTACATGCCTGGTAGAGACACGTGTTGGTGATGTTGGACATCTAGTTGAGAGGTGTCCTTGGTATATGATCCATGTGAGAGAATCTGGTTGAGTATCGGTGACAATGATAGGTTGGATATGTTGATCAATGACATGTTGATGTGATAGTTTGGATACAATGACATATTGGATACAGTGACATGTTTATAAGTTACATGGTGATGTGGCAGTGATAGTGGCAATGACAATGTCAATGATTGCGGTAGTGACAATTTGTCTACACTTATATTTCAGGGCAGCATGACAGGGCAAGGAAAGGGGGTTTTAGCCTCCTTTTGATTGGTTCCAGAGAACATAGGGAGTTGGAGATTCCTTTAGGTCAGAGCCTGAGAATCAAGGGGTTGTAGCCTCCTTCTGGTTGGAGCTAGAGAATTCAGGGAGTTGTAGCTTCCTTCAGGTTGGTGCCTGTAAAACATGGAGTTGGTGTCTCCTTCCAGTTCTTGTTGGAGAATTTGGAAGTTGGTGCTTCCTATGAATGTATTCTTGATATATATAAGAAAGAATTTTGTGGTTTTCTCCCATTTGGGTTTCCATGTAATTTATGGTGTACTGTGTACTTGATGTGATGTTGTTGATGTGATGTTTCTTATGTTTATATGATCATGATATATTGATGATACATTGATGATATATTGCTGCTAAAGTTGAAGTTTATATATTGTGGTTAAAAGTGGTAAAAGTGCTCATACTCATTCACCCCCCCCTCTCAGTATTCCAACATATATTAACAATAAATTTACAACTTGTTGCAACACAAAATACATTCATATGCAAAATATTGTTCCATACACACTACAAAAAAAGTGTTATTGATAGAAACAATCGCACAATAAAAGAAATGACAAATTGTATGATCCAATCTAAGGGATTCAATCCTCATTTTTGGGTGGAAGCCATTAATTGTTCCAATTACATAGTTAATCACATTCTCACAAGGGATTTAAAAGATATAACATAGGAAGAAGAATAGAGTAACATTAAACTAGATGTAAGCCATTTTCTTGTATTAGGTAGTGAAGCATTGACTTACATTCTTGATGAGAAAACGAAATAATTATAACTTAAGAGTGAGAAACACATTTTTGTTGGATACTTTGAAGATGTAAAAGGTTATAGACTTCTTCAACCTAATTCAACCTAAATTATTATTAGGATAGATGTCAATTTTGATGAAGGTTTCTTAGTCTGTGTGCTTAATTTGACATTTGTGCCATCTTCTATTCATATTTTTTTTTGTTAGTGCCACTATTCCAGTTTCTTCATCTACAAATGATGATAGTGAGGATGAAAATCCAGCTCCACTTGCCCACCGTCCTCCATTTGAGTCCATTGAACATGAATATGCACTAGCATCACAACTTCCTATATTGGTTTGTATAACACGAGAAGCAGTTGGTGATCTTGTCAGTGATCCTTCATATCAATGTTGTACATGTTCAGAGTTCTAGCGAACCTCATCTCTTTTGCCTCAAGTTTCATAGACTCGTGATAACGAAACATTTTTAGAAACTTCTAGCCATCTAGATTGGGATGCAACAATGGATGAAGAAAAAAATATTCTATAACAAACATAAGAACACTAATAATATTGTTGTTGATGATGATTATAATGATGATGACAAATCACACTAGCACGATTGGATTTTGATGGTTTCATTCTGTAAGGTGGCCAAGGTTCGTAACTCGCGGTAGTCAGGAAGAGACACCGAAAAAAATCCAGCCATTTTAATCGTTTGTGTGGCCCAGGACGGGTGCAATATCTGGGTGATTTTCACGGCCTAGATGCCCCTGAGTTGTGGATTCTTAGACCACATGCTAGTCCCACATGTTACATACATGCTAGCAAACAAAATAATAAGAATAAGAATAATATAATCAAGCTAACGAAAAGTCAAAGAGAACACACCCATTCACCTCATGGCCAATCAATACATATAATTATATCATCACGAAGCTCATTATAACATCATCAATTCTTATCAAACTTATCAAACTTTTATTATTTAATATATTCTCGTATATATTTTCAAAAATATTATGTCAATTAACTTTGGTTTATTCCATTTGATATTAAAACTCTTACAAAATTCACAGGCTTAAAAAATTCCATACTCAACCAACCATTCCTAAGCCATTTATATATACTTGTTGTTCCATACATGAACCACTATTATGTACCTTCAACCATCATTGCTCAGTCCATACACTAACTCTGTACATTGTCCATATTGTTGTGCACAAAAATTTGTTGTATAGGTTTGTCTATACAACCGCCATCCAATTCACACATGTATTATGTATGCATTCCATACAAAATTTGTTGTAATTGACTATACCAACTGTCAAAATTGATCATATCAACTGCCACACAACCATTTTAAATCAATTTATATATGATTGTATGCTTTCTCTCAACTGGAAATTATAAGTCATACGAACTCTAATTAAACTCAATTGTCAACAATTTTTGACTTTTTTTTTTACGCCCTTTATTTAAATTTGTGCCCCCTCAAAAGAACATTCCATTTTTTTGGCATATTTTATTTTACATTAATCCTGATTACTTTATAAGGTCCACTTATTAAAATATATTAGTAAAAAAGTGGAGCCGACCAGGAAAGGAACCAACCCCAAAATGGGCAATAATTATGGAGCGCAAGCAAAGGGTTATCGTTATGAAGATGAAGTTGTTATCACCATGTAAATTATGGATATGATTGAAAAGTCACAAAAAGAGTTATTATAGTAAAGAGGCAAAAATAATTAGGGTATAAAGTTGATAAATTAATAGAAGATACAAACAACATAATTGATAAGTTTACTGAAGGATTTGAAAGATGATGACTATAATTAATAAAGAAGGGAAACATTTGTTGTAGGTGTGATAGGAGATGGATTCCGAGACATCTATTTCAAGATAAGTCACTACACTATTTGAAAGTAGAGGATGAAAATGAAGTAGGAATTTCGGATCTAGCAAATGAAAACACTAATGGGTACAATTCAGAGCTCGACAAGGACAATACATCAAGAATTATTAATGAGCATAGAGAACGAGTTGGTCAACTAATTGCAAAACAAGATGAGTCAATGATAGAACCTGAAACTTACAAAAATCCACATGTAAATTTGGACTCATCGACCATAATTCACGAAATATTTAAAACAAGTCAAACCAATTGATTTAAATTTGAAATACCGAAGATTGATAATGCAACACCACCAAAAATATCATTATCTTCAATCTCATGCACCCAAAAAAATATACATGAAGAAGAAGTGCCTCAAACATAAATTATTACTTAGAAGGACCAAATACAATAATTGATTGAAAAATACATTCCACCTCATCTTAGGAAGGTTGATGAGATCCAGGTTGTAAGTAAAGAGGAAGCAAACTTGCAAAATATATTTGACCTCATCTCAGGAAGTTTGATGAGATCCAGGTTGTAAGTAAAGAGGAAGCAAACTTGCAATTCCACATATGACCAGGACATGTAAATTACAATATTATAAGCTATATGGAGTTGAAAGTTCCCATCACAAGGAAAGTGAATTACATTTAATAAAGAGGGGGCAAGAAACATAGACAAACATACAACAATA
>ML823074.1:0-24229 GCA_009831015.1 Picea engelmannii
TTCATTTCTATTTATGTTTGAGTATTCATCAAATCAACCGTTTTCATTGTCCTATCATTCAATTCGTTGATTTGACTTTTCAATTTGGATAACTAGTTTTGTATCTCCTCATTTTCTTCATTAGTCATTGAGGAGCTTCTAGAGGTTTAAGTGGTGAATTTATTTTTGGATCTTTCTTTGGAGTCATGGACAAATTTTACTGGGTCCTAAGGACAAGGGAGTGTCATGTGCTATATATCTCTGATATACCTGCGGGGTCCAACAATAGTACTCGATCCAATATCTTAGAGCACTAACTAAGGAATCTCAACCATACCCTTTGTCGTACTACCTGGCTATCCAAGTACTGGAGAGTGGTGTCCCTGAGTGTTGTTCTTAGTGTACTATAGCAACAAGACGGTTGAATAACTTATCTAAGGCTAGTTTCAAGTATACCTAGGGGAATTAATATATACCCAAAGGTATGTGGAAGTGATATTCCATGTATAGGTATTGTCTAATGCGATACAACTTGAAGGGGTACCAACAATGGTTACATGAGTTTCCAACCAGGTGAAACAATTTGTTTCCAACCATGTGAAACTATGTGTATTCCATGCGTGTATTATTCCCCAACCATAGTTTTACCCACTAAACGATATATCCTGTGTTATTTAAAGACATTGAAACATGCCTTTATTTATATATTTTAAATGAGGTTGCTGACCACGGAGAAATCTCTTAAAATCACTAGAAAATAACTTGTGCAAAACCCTAACTTGCATAAGAAATATATCATAAAATATAATGATTCAAAATCTGAATTTTTTTCCAAATACACTTCACAATGTCAACTCAGGATTCCGAAAATTTTAGAGTCTGAAACTTAACTGAGAAAAAAAAATTACAGCCAAAATGCCTAGATAATTGATTTTAGGATTAGTCAAAAACCTTGTCTTCCATGGACTATATCTCCAAAATTATAGAGAACCAAAACCTGAAGTTCTTACCACCTCTACTATGACATGTATCCTCAGTCTCCAAAAACTTTCATTATCTGAAACCTCCCAGAAAAAATATTATAGTGAAAATCCAAAGATGGCTCGTTTAAAACTAAATTGAGGATGAGTAAAAAACCCTATCTTCCATAACGACCCAAAACATGAAATATTTACCAGATATACTTTGATATGTCTCATACTTAACCTTCAAATTATGTTATCTTAAGCATCCCCAAAAAATGTTAAAGTGAAAATTCCAAGATAACTTGCTTTAAACAACAAAACCCTAGGATTGGTGCTCTGATACCAAATGTTATGAACCAACGCCTTGAGAATGATAAAAGGTCAATGAATAATAGTCCACTTCAAGGGGGAAACCTCCTTTTAATAAGGGGTTTTATACTTAACATGGGGATTTTTCTAGGGATTCACACTTTGACAAGTGTCATAGGATGCCACAAAGTCTTGGATATCTATTTTCATTCCGTCCCATAAGAATGAACACTTAGTTTCATAGGTTTTATGAAAGCAAGAGTGACCACCTATCGGCGATGATTGTAGCTTCTTTAAGACTTGTCATTTTAGGGTTGAATCCTTTGCCAGAATAATGCACCCTTTATATCGTAATGTATCTTGTTTCCATGTATAACTTTTAAGTGGGTTGAGATCTACCTAAATCCGTTGGATGTGTTTCCTTGAAGTATCATTTTCTAGCGATTCTTTGTGGGGATCCTTGATCCATCTTGGGCTTGGTAATGATAAAGAAAAGAGTGACCCATCCTCCTCGAATTGTCTGTATAAAGCATAACCCGCAACATTCTCTTTACCCTTCTTATATATGATCTCATAATCATACCTCAACATCTTGGTGACCCATTTATGTTTCTCTAGTGAAGACAACCATTGTCCAAGCAAGTAATTTAGAATATGATGGTCAATATTGATCTTAAAATTCCTCCCTATGAGATATGGGTTCCAAGTCTCCACTGCATGAAGGATATCCATCAATTCCTTCTCGTATGTGGATTTTCCCAAATTGTGGTCACATAATTGTTTAGTGGTGAATGACAAGGGAAATATTTCTTGCACTAATACTTCTCCAAGACCTCTCCCTGAAGCACAACATTCCAAGACAAAAGTCTTATTAAAGTCAGGTAATGCTAATATTGGAGTACTACACATGGCATCCTTTAAAGCAACGAAGGCCTGTGCTGCTACCTCACACCAAACAAAGGATTTTTTTTAAGGAGTGAAGTTAGGGGAGTTGCAATTTTTCCATAATTTTTCAAAAATTTCTTGTAGTAGCCTGTAAGTCCTAAGAATCCCCTCGATCTCTTTATTGTTTTGGGATGGAGCCATTCCTGCATTGTTGCCACGTTCTTGGGATCAAATTGTACGTCGTCTTAAATTACAACACGACAAAAATATTCAACCTCATGTGTCCCAAAAACACATTTGGATCTCTTCACAAATAATTGGTTGTCTCTCAAGAGTTTCAGGGACTTATCAACATGTTATATGTGTGATTCCCATGTTTTATTGTAGATCAAGATATCATCGAAGAATGCTAACACAAAATTGTGTAGGAAGGGATTTAAAATCTTGTTCATGAGACTTTGGAAAGTGGATGGAGCATTACAAAGGCCAAAAAGAATCACTAGAAACTCATAATGACTTTTGTGTGTTATGAATGTTGTATTTGGGATGTCTACCTCTTTGATATTGATTTGGTGGTATATTGAACATAGCTCAAGTTTAGTGAAAAAAAATTCTCCATGAAGTTCGTCAAGGAGATCATCAATAATAGGGATGGGAAATTTGTCCTTGATTTTCAACTTATCGAGAGCCCAAAAATCAGGACACGTGTGCCAAGTTCCTTCCTTATTTATTACCATGAATACCGGTGATGAGTAAGGGCTTGTATTAGGATGTATAACCCTTGCCTACAGTAGCTAATGAATGATATTTTCTATTTCATTCTTCTATGAAAAATGCTGGCAATAAGGGCGTACACTTGGTGGTTGAATTCCTAGAATTAGGAGAATGCCATGGTCATGCTCTCCTCAAGAAGGGGGTAAACCCTTTAGTGTTTTGAAGACCTAATGATGTTTGTCAAGGATTAACTGCAATTCTGGGTGGATTTCTTGTGTTGGTTTATCCATCGTGTATGACATTAAATTGGGATATAATTCCATATTGGCCCTTCTTTAATAACTTATCAATACAATGCGAGCTGACTATTTCAGGAGATCCCGCTTAAAGCCCTTGAAGGGTGTGTACATGCCCCTCTTTAGTGAAAATCATATAGATTTCTTTGAAAATCCACGGTGACTGGTCCCACCATATGTATCCATGTTTCCCCCAATACTATATCACACCCACCCTAGTTGGGGTTTTGAGCTGATAGTCTCCCATCTGGAGTCTAATATTTTCACATCTTCCCCCACATTTCATCATACCTCTATTGGCAATCATGTTTTGAAATTTGTGCACCGAGTGTACAAAATACTAGTTTTTTTATACCACTCTTTTGTGAATGAAATTGTGAGTACTTCCACTGTCAACTAGGACTATGAATTTCCGGTGCTTGATGTAACCTGTCATAAGTTGAGATGGTTTCGGTTGTTTAGAAACCATGCCAAGAAATATTTGAACTTGTTTGTTGATATAAAATATTGTTTTATGATCTTAATGTCAACCTCATGAGGATATGATCCCCCTATGTTTTTAGAGAGGCGGTACTCTTGTTCTTATAATTCCAAGAAAATAAAATGAAACAAAATGCAATCTGAGAAGGACCACACTTTGTATTTACATTCACATTCAAGGAAAACAACACCTGGGATTTGGGACCTGGGGTTTTAAAACAAAATCATATGTATAATATTTACAATGTGAATAGATTAAGATGCATACAAAATATATATAACTGATATATCCATCCTAACATTCATCGGAGCATTTAACAATACCACAAATAGAGAGAATGGAAATTGGACCACAAATTAAAGAGAGCTATAAATTATCATTTCGTAAAGCACCAAAAAGATTATGATAGATAAAACATTGGGTAACTCAAGCTTCTGATCAAAGTGTTTGAGAATACAATAATGTAATATCCCGAGTAACTCTCTTGGAGTCTCAAAAATAATAATGAGTCTTTAAATACAAAGGTAAATGCCTTTAAAGAAAATAAAATCCATTCTCCCTTCGAAGAGGACTGGGATTGGGCTCCCTCAGACCATAAAATGGAAAGACCTGGAACATAAGAGAAGGACAACCAAGAATAAACCTGAATCCCACATAATACCGAGAATACAAAGGCAAGATGGTAAATGATTGTAAAAGAAATGGATAGAAGAAAAACTAAAAGGGTGGAGTAAATGTTTGACTCACTATGATGGAAAAGTATTGTAACCTTCACTTGCTTGCAACTGGCTCCTTTATAGGTACTTGTTGTGGTTGAGGTGGTGTAACTACTCTAGCTATTTCTTTATCTTCTAGTTCAGTATATTCAATTAATTCCTTTTTCAACCATTCCTCAATGTACTCTCTTAAAGGTGCCCCGATAATTTCATATTTAGTTTTAATATCAAATAAATGACTTTCAGATTCTCTCAGATCTAGCTTTGATTGATGCATGTGTCATCCACCTCATTATTTATGTTGATATACCGAACTAACCATTTTTCAACTTCATCTTCAAAAAATTCAATAGTTTCGGTAAATTCGTTATCCCAAGTAACTTTTAGTGTTTCAAGTTGTTCCATTAAATATTCTCTGGTAAATATCATGGTATCCATCAATAAATTGGAACCATCTATTTCCTTGGTAAGACTAACAAGTTTAAGGAATAAATCACTCTTTCTATTCATATGGTAAGGAGAAACAAGTATTTGTTCCTTTCTTCATGATTCATCTGAACTTGGGCTTTAGTTGAAAATGTGTTCACGGCTTCCTCGAAAAATCCTTCATCATTTTTTAGATCTTTCTACAAATATTCCTTGAAATTCTCTATTATGGAGGAAAAGCTAGCAATAATTTGGACAAGCTCCCAAATTTCCTGAATTATATCAACCCTTTTTTGTATGGCATCACCAACATATTTTCTTATATCCTGCAATAAACTTGATGAGCCTTTGTATCTCGTACTAATTTCGTAGATCTCCTCCAATTCAAGTATAGGCTGAATAGAACTCAAAGGTTCTGGAAACAATGGTCCTAGTACCAAAGCAACTTCTAATTATTTTACCCTTTTCTTTAATTCCAAATTCTCTCTTTCCATTTTGTCAATTGATTGTCTTAATGAATCTCCATTAGTTCCATGAAAGTATGCAATTTTAGATTGTGCTACTCCATCCAAGTTAATCGAATATTTCCATCATTTTGTTGATTTCTTATTCTTGGTATTAAATTTTTCTAACAATATTTTTTGGGTTTCACGATTGTGTGCCGCATGGTGTAGAGTGACAGATTCCTCTTCAAATATTTTAGGATGCTAGGTCATCATAGCATCACCAATTTCTCTTGTCTCAAACATCCTTTGTGCATACCAGGATTGTTCTTCAATGAGCTCGTCCATGTCCATTGCACGGGGACTTTCCTGGACTTCCGATGTGTTTATTTCCACTGATGATATATTTCTTTTTCTTTTTACAGGAGTGTATGCAATATTTTCTTTCTCAAGTCTTTTCCTTGGTGGGTTTTTATCTCCACCGTCATCTCTGCCTCCAAATGATGTTTTTCTAGTACCCATTCCACTGGTTCTGCTCTTCATTCTTAATGGAGTGATTCTTTGAGATGTTGTTGGCGAGTTTGGGTTTTGATTTGTTGTTTCTCTGCCATGTTGTCTCTGTCCTTCATTTGTACTATTTAATTCTCGTGTATCGTTTGAATTTTGGTAGGCTGCTAGTTCTTGGAAATCCAAGTTATCTCCGCCATCTTCTTGAAACCGTTCAATTCTGATGAAGTGTGAGGAATACCCTACTAACTGCATATGTGTAGAGAATTTGTTATTTGGATCAAAACCCTCAACAAGTTTTTCTTCCTTCAAACCCATCTCTTCATGATGTCTCGCCAACTCATCAAGGTGAGTTATATGTTTAACAATGCAATCCCCAATTTTCCATGGTAGGGGTATAAATTGTCTTTCCTTTTGTCATGGAAGAAGTGGGTCGAAGTTTTGTATTGCCTGCATAATTCTACAACAAAGAGCTTATCTAATGTATAAAATGGTAAAAAGAAAGGCTTCTCCTTAATATGAAATATTTTAATTACAATGAATTCTTCAAACACCTCATAAATCCCTTTTGCAATAAGAAAGGAAGTTGCTTCTAAGGATAGCCTTGATGTGCTTTGTGCAAAAATTAACCTTTTGAATTCTGAGATGAAATTGTTTTGAGCTGGGTAGAAACTGTATTAGAATTTATGTCTGTACAAAATTGAATACCATGTGTAAGCTGGTTCAAACTTAAAATCAAAAAGGTTTTGCCCGATGCAAATCTTAAAAAACATGATCATAAGCAATGAAAAAAATGAGGTAAGAAGTCAAGTAGAGCTTGTGAATCTTTTTGAGGTTGTTCTCTTGGAAATAAATTTCACTTGAGATGAGATAACCCAATCGATGATAGTTTTTTCATGCAATACATAATGCATAGCATATATAACATTTATTGTTACAAACATAGTATATTCCAAAATTAGAATGCGGGAAAATAGCCAAGCAAATTATTTGTACGAGTATTTTAGTGAATTTACCTCGATTCTAGAAGTACGAGGGTTACAGGTTTAATTTTCAAAATAGTTGCACAACAGTCTGTTCCCTCCTTTGTGTTGCTTCATAAATTCATCATCTTCCTCGCTCTTGAATTACATAGTTGGTGTAGAGAGTCTTAGCATTTTATAAAATGTTGAAGGATGTAGAGAAATGGGTTGATGACCTTACATTTGAATTATTCTTCGTTCAGAGACAAATTTACTTGCGCACCATTGAAAAATATCTTTCATGTCAGTTACTTCCAGAACACATCTTGCCAATGTTATTCCTAAGTCCCATATTAGGTTCATCTTCTTCCTATATAGATGAAAAGACTTGTAGTACTTGTATGCCCTGGACCACTGAAAATGTTGATCTTCACGACCCAATGTGTTCAATGTATCTCCACAAAACACTTCCTTCTTCTTACTTGACATCTTTTATGATTTTTACAAAGGTGGTGCCACTGTCGATAATTACACCTTGGTAATTCAATCAATTGTAGATCATGCTTTAAATGTCATCAATTTTCATGGGACTTGGATTTATTACGACCCTTAATTGATGTATTATGCATTAATAACAACATTATGCTTTTACTAGTGGCAGATGATGTGGAAGGGGTAATTAATATGATGGGAAATGGTGATGTGATCGTATGATGAATGGAAAGGGTTAAGTATGTAGGTGCAAAATGATGTATGGGAAATTCTAAGTGTATAACATGGAAATGCAGAGTTGTGGACCTAAATGCTTGTGAACACATCTTCGAGAAAGGGTGACAATGGCCGCATTGAGACTGTGAATATGGTTAAGTGTTGAGAGAGTTGTGGAATTGTGGACATGTGGATGTGCAGACCTACAAACAAGGAAAAGTGAGGGGGAGTAAGGAAGTCCGCTCTGAAATGAGAAAGGCTAAGTATGAAAATAAGTGAAAAGTGGAAAGTGAATGCGGACCTGCAGACTTGCGAAGGTAGAAACTTAGGAAAACAAATTGAGGGATGGTATGTAGATCCACATCCACATTTCTTGAATTTGACTAAGTACTAAAATAAAATGAAAAATGAAACAAAGCAAAGTGTTTTGGTAAGTGCGGGAATGCAGACCTAGGTGATTAAAAATATATATTTCACAATTGTTATGCAGATCCGCATCTGCATTTTCTAAAAACGACTAAGTATAAAAGATGGAAGTGAAACAAAAGGTAATTGGAGGTTAAAGATGAGAAAGTCAATAACATGAATGTGGACTTGTGGTTCTAAGGGATTTCAGACATGTAAATTTTAGATTTGTGTTGGCCCACTTCGAATTACTAAAAAAAATGACTAAGTGTTTGGAATTTCTGGCATGAGAAAAGATAAGTAAAGGAAATAAGCAAGAATAAGTGTAAGAAAAATCTAAAGAGTAACTAAAATGAAAAACACTAAACTGACCAAAAATATTGATCAACAATGTTGATCTAAAAGATTGTTTTACGATATTATTGTCAACCTCACAAGGATATGAATCCCCCTGCATTTTTAGAGAGGTGATACTCCTCTTATTCTTATAATTCCAAGAAAACAAAATAAAACAAAATAAAATTTGAGAAGGACCAAAGTTTGTATTTACATTCACATTCAAGGAAAACAACACCTGAGATTTGGGATCAGGTGTTTTATAAGAAACTCATATGTATAATATTTACAACGTGAATAGATTAAGATGCATAAAAAATATATAGAATTGATATATCCATCACAACATTCATCAGAGCATTTAACAATACCACAAATAGAGATATTGGAAATTGGACCGCAAATAAAAGAGAGCTTTAAATTATCATTCCACAAAGCACCAAAAATATTATGATAGATAAAACATTGGGTAACTCAAGCTTCCGATCAAAGTATTTGAAAATACAATAATGTAATATCCCGAGTAGCTCTCTTGGAGTCTAAAAAATAATAACGCATCTTTAAATACAAAGGTAAATGTCTTTAAAGAAAATAAAATGCATCCGCCCTTCGAAGAGGACTAGGATTGGGCTCCCGCGGACCATAAATTGGAAATACCTGGAAGACAAGAGAAGGAAAACCAAGAATTATCCCGAATCCCACAGAATACCGAGAAGACAAAGGAAAGATGATAAATGATTGTAGCAGAAATGGAAAGAAAAGTTGAAAGGGTAGAGTTAATGTTTTACTCACTGTGGTGGAAAAATGTCGTAACCTTCACTTGCTTGCAACTGGATCCTTTATAGGTACATGTTGTGGTTGAGGTGGCATAACTACTCTAATTGTTTCTTGATTTTCTGGTTCAGTAATTTCGATTAATGCATTTTTCAACCATTCCTCAATGTACACTCTTAAAGGTGGCAAGGTAATTTCATGTTTAGTTTTAATCTCAAATAACTAACTTTCAAATTCCCTCAGATCTAACTCTAATTGATGCAATATGTCATCCACCTCATCATTTCTGTTGATATACCGAACTAAACATTTTTCAACTTGATCTTCAAAAAATTCAATAGTTTCGGTAAATTCGTTAGCCCAAGCAACTTTTAGTGTTTTAAGTTGTTCCATTAAATATTCTTTGGTTAAGATCATGGTTTCCATCAATAAATTGAGACCATATAATTCCTTGGTAAGACTAACACGTTTAAGGAATAAATCACTCTTTTTATTCCTTAGGGCCTCAGTTTCATTTATCATTTCTCTTAACTCTTTAATTCTCCTTAACCAACATGCATTGATTTGCTTCATACGATAAGGTGAAGGAAGTTTTTGTTCCTTTCTACATGCTTCATTTAAAACTAAGACTTTAGATGAAAATGTGTTCACGACTTCCTTGAAAAATCCTTCATCATTTTCGAAATATTTCTGCAAACATTCTTTGAAATTATCTATTCTGAAGGAAATATAGCAATACTTTGGGCAAGCTTCCAAATTTCCTGAATTATATCAACACTTTTTTGTATAGCATCACCAACATATTTTCTCACAACCTACAATAAACTTGATGAGCCTTTGTATCTCATATTGATTTCGGGGATCTCCTCCAATTCAAATACTGGTTGAATAGAACTCAAAGGTTCTGGAAACAATGGTCCTGGTACAAAATAAACTTCTAATTCTTTTACCCTTTTCTTTAATTCCAAATTCTCTCTTTCCATTTTGTCAATTGATTGTCTTAATGCATCTCATTGAAAGCCTGCAATTTTAGATGGTGCTACTCCATCCAAGTCAACTGAAGATTTCCATCGTTCTGATGACTTCTTATTCTAGGTATTAACTTTTTATAACAATAGTTCTTGGGTTTCAAGATTGTATTCCGCGTGGTAGAATGTGACATATTCCTCTTCAAATATTTCAGGATCCTGGGTCATCATAGCATCAACAATTTCTCTTGTCTCTAATAGCCTTTACGCAGACTAGGAAGGTTTTTCAATGAGCTCATCCATATCCATTACACAGGGAATTTCCCGGACTTATGATGCGTTTATTTCCACTAATGATATATTTCTTTTTCTTTTTACAATAGTGTATGCAATACGTGTTTTCTCAAGGCGTTTCCTTGGTGATTTTTTATCTCCAACATTATCTAATCCTCTAATTGATGTTTTTCTAGTATCCATTCCATTGGCTCTGCTCTTCATTCTTGATGGAGTGCTTCTTTGAGACATTGTTGGCGAGTTGGGGTTTTGATTTGTTGTTTCTCTACCATGTTGTATGTGTCCTTCATTTGTACTATTTACTTCTCCTGTATTGTTTGAATTTTGGCAGGCAGCTAGTTCCCGGAGATCCAAGTTATCTCTACCACCTTTTTGAAACTGTTCAATTTTGATGAAGTTTGAGGAATACCCTACTAACTACATATGTGTAATGAAATTTTCATTTGGATCAAAACCCTAAACACGTTTTTCTTCAAAATCATCTGTTATGGATATCCTACCAACTCATTCAAGTGAGTTATATGTTTAACAATGCAATCCCCAATTTTCTATGGTAGGGGTATAAACTATCTTTTCCTTTTGTCATGGAAGAAGTGGACCCAAATTTTGTATTGCATGCATACTTCTCCTTACTACCAAATATTTTAATTACACTAAATTCTTCAGACAACTCATAAATCCCTTTTCCAATGAGAAAGGAAGTTGCTTCTAAGGATAGCCTTGATGTGCTTTGTCCAAATATTATCCTTTTGAATTCTGAGATGAAATTTTTGTGAAATAGGTAGAAACTGTATTGGTATTTATGTCTATACAAAATTGAATACCATTCGTAAACTAGTTCAAACTTAAAATCCACATGTTTTTCCCGAGGAAAATGTTAAAAAACATAACCATAAGCAATGGAAAAAGTGAGGTAAGAAGTCATGTAGAACTTGTGATTCTTTTTTACGTTATTCAGATGGAAACAAATTTCACTTGAGATGAGATAACCCCAATCGATGATAGATTTTTCATGCAAGGAATAATGCATAGAATATATAACATTTCTCGTTACAAGCATAGTAGATTCCAAATTGAGAATGCAGACAAATAACCAAGCAAATTCTTTGTACGGGTATTTTAGTGAATTTACCTCGATTATGGAAGTATGAGGGTTATAGGATAGATCTTCCAGATAGTTGCTCAAGAGTATGTTCCCTCCCTTGAGTTGCTTCAGAAATTCATCAGCTTCATCGTTCTTGAATCACATAGTTGGTTCAGGGAGTCATAGAATTTTAGAAAATGTTGAAGGAGCTAGAGAAATGGGTTGATGACCTTGCATTTGAATTATTCTTCGTTCATAGATAAATTTACTTGTGCACGATTAAACAATCTCTTTCATGTCATTTACTTCTGGAACACATCCTGCCAATGCTATTCCTGAGGTCCGTATTAGGTTCATCTTTTTCTCAGCTGGAGGAAGAGACTTGTAGTACTTTTATGCCCCAGACCACTGGAATTGTTGATCTTCATGACCCAATGTGTTCGATTTATCTCCACAAAACACTTCCTTCTTCTTACTTGACATCTTTTTTGCTTTCTACAAAGGTGGCACTACTGTCGATAATTACAGGTTGGTGTTTTTTATTTTATTAAATTCCACCATGTACTGCCTTGGTAACTCAATAAATTGTATATCATGTTTTAAATGTCATCAATTTTCATAGGACTTGGATTTATTACGATCCTTAATCGATGTATTATGCATTAGTAATGACATTATTCTTTTACTAGTGGCAGATGATGTGGAAGGGGTGATTAATATGATGGGAAATGGTGATGTGATGGTATGACGGACATAAAGTGTTAAGTATGAAGGTGAAAAATGATGTATGGGAAATGCTAAGCGTATAACACGAAAATGCAGAGTTGTGGGGTTGTAGACCTCAATTCTTGTGAACACATCTTTGGGAAAGGGCGACAATGTCTGCATTGAGATTGAAAATATGGTTAAGTGTTGAGAGAGATGCGGACTTGCGGGCCTACGAACAAGGAAAAGTGAGGGGGATTAAGGAAGCCTTCTCCGAAATGAGAAATATGGCCAAGTATGAAAATAAGTGAAAAGTGGAAAGTGAATGCGGACTTGTGGACTTGCAGAGGTGGAAACTTAGGAAAAAAAATTGAGGGATGGTATGTAGCTCCGCATCCACATTGCTTTAATTTGACTAAGTACCAAAATAAAATGAAAAAAGAAACAATGTAAAGTGTTTTGGTACGTGCGAGAATGAAGACCTAGGTGATTAAAAAAAATATTTAACAATTGTTATGCAGATCCACATCCACATTTTTGAAAAACGACTAAGTATAAAATATGGAAGTGGAACAAAAGGTAATCAGAGGTTGAAGATGAGAAAAATTCAATAACATGATTGCAGACTTGTGGTGCAAAGGGATTTCAGACATGCAGATTTTAGATTAGTGTTGGTTCGCTCCGCATTATTCAAAAAATGACTAAGTTTTTGGAATTTCTAGTGCGAGAAAAAATAAGTAAAGGAAATAATCAAGAAGAAGTGTAAGAAAAATCCGAAGAGTAACTAAAATGAAAAACACTAAACTGACCAAAAATATTGATCAACATTTAGCTCCAACTGTGGGATAGTGACCCCCTACGGGTTATTGAGAACCTAGAATCACGTTCCATTCGGCAATGGAGTCCAGTAAAACAAAACAAAAATGTACAAGAGAAAACCAAGGCTATGTACAAGGTTTTTTGACTGATGGGGTATCAACTAAAAAAATGCTTCAGATGTTGCCCATTAACAGGAAACAAATGAATTGTACCATTCATGTATTTAAGGATATATGAATTACGACCAGTTATTAATTCAATTTGGTATGGGCCAATCCACAGATCTTCAAATTTTGTGTGAGATGATGGCTTCTCTTTTGCTTTGTTCCAGAGAAAAAATGATTGGTCTTTTTGAAAATCCTTTGCAGTTGTACTTTTATCAAAATACTTCTTGATTATTTCTTGCCTCTTTTTCATTGCTAATACCGCTTTCTCTCTTCGTTCTTCGAGTTGTAGAAGTTCATTATATATCCTTTGCATCAGTGATTGTTTCTCATCTTCGTCATTAATGACCAGTGTTAATGTATTCAGTTCCATGTGCAAGGGTAATCTTGCTTCTTTCTCATATACCAAAGTAAAAGGAGAATGCCCAGTTCCCCTTTTCGGAGTAAGTCGACTTTCCAAAGTGCATCTATCAATTTATCATGCCAATTCTTGTGGTTAGCCTCAATATTTTTCTTGATAATATGAATCAATGTCTTTTTTGTTGTTTTTTCCATACCATTTCCTTGAGGGTAGTAATTATAAGAACGACCCATGATTATTCCATATTCACCACAAAAAAATGTGAATTTAGATCCAATAAATATTGAACCATTGTCAGTTATGAATTTTTCTGGCACACCAAATATGGATAATATGTTTTATTTAAGAAATTGGATCAAGTGGTTAGAATAAGCACTTCTTAAGGCTGTTACTTCTTGCCATTTTGTAAAATAATCAGTTGTTGTAAAAATATATGAGTGTCATTTGTTGGATTTGGGATTGATGGACCAATTACATCTAGACCCCATTGAATAAATGATTTCTCTACCATATATGTTTGTGATCCAGGTGAATATCGGTGGCCACCCACCTTTTCCAACTGGCTCAAAACAATTTTCTGGCAATTTTGGTAATTTACTATTTTTAGCAATTTTCACTTCTGGAGCCGTTTTGAGGCCCTAAACGATGTTTTTTGCGAAAACAGGTTTGAAATATGTAAGTTCCTTTGATATTGTGCCTAAAATGAATCTCCTCGACGATACCTTTCCAACGGGCTATCATACGCCTAAAACAAAGATCGTAGGCAAAAGTTACGACCCCGGGAAGTTGATGTACTAACTTACCCAAACAGGGCTCACATGACTTTTGGCGCTTCATCTCCTAGGGTTAGGTTTTTGGATGTCTAGGGTATTTGGAATTCATGTTTATTGTAAAAATGCCTTCAGAGCCTCATTGTAATCATCTTCTTGCGAATGCGAGTAGCCGTCACATCTCTTATCAGAGATAAGATGCCACCATTCTAGCAAGTCTTTCACTCTGTATTTTTACAGTCTCTGTACATTTATTTCATTAACATAAATCGTGTATTACTGTATGTATGTGCTTATGGTTGCATCTTTGATACATTTCTGTTATATTAGTGGATATCCTTGATATCTCTGTGCATTTCTTTATTATATCTCCGCTCTCATTTCGTGCCAAAAATAATCCAGATCAGTGGTATCAGAGTAGGCTACTCTCGATCATTTTTTTCAGTGCATGTCCCCGACAAGATCCGAGTATAGAAAGTTGGGTCTCGAGCTTGTCTCTCTTGAAGAAAATTGCTCTCGCACACCCAAGAAACCCTCAGTGGCGGAAGAAAAGAAAAACGACGAAGCAGACGATCCTATCAATTTGTTGCTTGAGCAGGCTCTCACGCAATAGAGGGACGAAATGATGGATAATTTTGCCCACATCCTTCAATGCATGTCGATAACAATAGGCGCATATTCATCAAGAAACCACTTTGGAAGCACCTCGCCTTTCAAGGTACAAGTTAATTTTGATATTCCTATATTTGAAGGTCAGATAGATGCGGATGCCCTAGATAAATGGTTAAATTTGTTAGAAGGTTATTTCTCTGTTCATAATTTTTCCGACAGAGAAAAGATCATATTCGTGCTCCTTAAGGCTCTCCCCCATGTCAAACATTGGTGGGAAAATTACTAGGAGCAAAGTTCTACAGAGGAGTCTGAAATATATGGGGCAGATCCCACTTGGGATTTTTTTATGGATGCGGTAAAGGAACAGTATTACCCTGTTGGAAATTATGAGGACCAGTACATGAGATGGACCAGACTGCGGCAAGAGAGGGGCCAAGCAGTTCCAGAGTTCACCAATACCTTCCATACCTTGCGCACCAAGCTGGATATCAAAGACTCTGAACGAAATTTGGTTCTGAAATACCGTGGGGCTCTACACAGATACATCCAAATTGAAATGGATTTTCTGGACATCTCATCACTCTGTTCTACTTATCGATATGTTGTTAAAATCGAGTAGAAATTTAAGCACCCGAAAAAACGGGAGTTCGGGTCTGCAAATCCACAACAACCAAAGTATGACAAAGACGGCCATAACAAACAGTCTTCTGAAAACCAGTCCAAGCCACAGGAAAAGAAGGGTCACGGGAAGACAAAGAAGGACACCGGAAAATGGTGTGATTTCCACAAAAGCCCCTGGTACAACACCGATGAATGTTGTTCAAAAAAGTCATTGGTGGCCGAGATCAAAGACAAGGAGCCGAACTCTGAATCATAATCTGATTCTGAAAATACTGGTAAAGGACAGATCATTGACGCAGACCCCATTGCTATTGTCGTGACCGCAACAATTCAACTAGAAGAACCAACAGATCCTGAAGAGGGGGAGCGCCTTTTTCATTCACAGATGTGGGTGAAGGGGACCCCGCTGCATTTTATTTTTGATAGCGGAAGCCAGAAGAACCTCATCTCAGCAGAGGTCGTCAAACAATTGGGATTGTCAACAACACCACACCCACAACCATACAACATCAGGTGGCTTTGCCAAGGACGAGATCTTCGTGTCAGTGAGCAGTGTCGATTTTCATACGACATCCATCCCTTCAAGGATGAGGTATTATGTTTTGTTGCCCCACTGGATGTCTGTGATGTTCTCTTGGGCCAACCATATATGTGGAAGCGCCATGCTATTTATGAGTCTCGACCTCGTAGTGTCATTGTTACTTTGGGGGGTCATCTCTACAGAATAATAGAGGTAGTTCTGACTATTGTTCCACCTAAATAGTGCCGCAAGGTAGTATCTCATACTGCAAAATCCAGCTTCTTCATAATCTTTTCAAAAGGAGAACATAATGACACTGCAACCACTACAGCCTCGCCCCAAGCACCTTTTATCCAACATAAGCAGGTCGACAAGGTTGCAGCAAAGCGCAAAGATTCCTTCTGCACACAGTCCTCTCATGTATCTTGACTTCTTGAACAACCTCAACCTCAACATGTTCATGACAGACTTACACAAACTGAGCAGCGCGACGTCTCCAGCAAGGCAAGCACCTCACCAAGATGCAGATTCAATAAACTCTTTTCCCTCTTCCTCGGGAACTCAACGCAATGGAGACCATTGCTTCCTAAGGAGGGAGGATTGATCCAGGTGGATTTCGGTGGCCACCCACCTTTTCCAACTGGCTCAAAACATTTTTCTGACAATTTTGGTAATTTACTATTTTTAGCAGTTTTCACTTCCGGAGCCATTTTGAGGCCCTAAACGATGTTTTTTTTTTTTTTTTTTGGAAAAACGGGTTTGAAATATGAAATTTCTTTGAATATTGCGCCTAAAATGAATCTTCTCGACGATACCTTTCCAACGGGCTATCATACGCCTAAAACAAAGATCGTATGCAAAAGTTACGACCCCAGGAAGTTGATGTACTAACTTACCCAAACGGGGCCCACATGACTTTTGGCGCTTCATCTCCTAGGGTTGGGTTTTTGGATGTCTAGGGTCTTTGGAATTTCCGTTTATTGTAAAAGAGCCTTCAGAGCCTTATTGTAATCATCTTCTTGTGAATGCGAGTAGTCGTCACATCTCTTCTCAGAGATAAGTTGCCACCATTCTAGCGAGTCTTTCACTTTGTATTTTTACAGTCTCTGTACATTTATTTCATTAATAGAAATCGTGTATTACTGTATCTATGTGTTTATGGTTGCATCTCTGATACATTTCTGTTATATTATTGGATATCCGTGATATCTTTGTGCATTTCTTTATTATATCTCCGCTCTCATTTCGTGCCGAAAATAATCCGGATCAGTTTGTAAGGGCATAACAACCCTCTTCATTTTTCCTGAAATTTTTTGACATGGAATGCATTTTCAAATGAATTCATATGAGTCTTTAAATATAGTTGGCCAATAAAAACCAACTCGGATGATTTTATGAGTTGTTACCACTGGTGAAAAATGTCCCCCGTAGATTCCCTTGTGGGACTCTTGTATTACTTTCATGGTTGTGATCTAAACATCTTAATAGTATACCATCAAAATTTCGCCTAAACAATACTCTAGATGCTAGAACATAATTGTGTGTTTTCATTTTCAATGTTCTTCTTTCCTTCAAAGGCATTTCTAGAGGAAATTGACCTAATTTAAAATAAAATATAATATGCTTATACCATTCAAAGTTCTCCAAATTTGTTTCTTTGATTACAATATTAAATCCATCAACATAATAAGTACTTACAACTTCAATTCCTGTCATGAATTTACATAAACCTTGTCCTCTGACAACCTTTAATGGTTTAATCTCTATGTCATATTCTTGAATATTGGCCAACCAATTAGCCCATCTTCCTTCTTTGAGTTGTTGGTTCAAAATAATCTTAATTGGCGAATACGGAACATAAGCAATAACATGATTTGAAAGAATGTATGTTCTGAAATGGGCAATTGCCTTCACAAGTGAAAGTGATTGTTTTTCAATAGGTAAATAATTCAATTCATAAGCATGTAATGTTTTACTCGTAAAAGCAATTGGTAACTCTTCTTGCTTCTATTTTTTTTCGGGTAAGAATCGAAGCAATGGTTTAATATGAGGCAAATGAATACATCATGAATTCTTTGTCAAAATTAGGGCTTACAAGTCACAGGGTATGCACTAATGTCAATGTTAGATGGGTTTTCAGGATACAACCAGGTTATTGTAGCAGAGGAGAATAGGCCAAAAACAACATTTGTAACACCTTGGGGAACATATCCCTATATCATAATGCCATTCGGATTAAAAAATGCAGGTGCCACCTTCCAGAGGGTCATGGATCACACTTTTAAATATTTCAGAGAAAAATTCATGGTTGATTATCAAGATGAATTGACTGTCTACTCAAAATCAAGGGAGATACACCTCATACATCTTAAACAGATATTCAAGAAGTGTAGAATATATGGAATATCATTGAATCCAAAGAAATGTTTATTTGTTGTAACAAAAGGAAAGTTGTTAGGCTATGTTGTAAGCAAGGAAGGGGTATACATTGATCCTGAAAGAATAAAAACATAAATGATCTCAAACTCCCGACATCAAAAAAAGGAGTGCAATCCTTATTTGGAAAGATCAATTTTGTAAGAAGATTTGTTCCTCACTATACTTCCATTGTTAAACCCATCAACAAGCTACTAAAGAAAGATCTAGAATTTGAGTGGATACCCAAAATTCAAAGAGCATTCACAAAAATCAAACTCACCATTACTACTGCCCCGATGCAATGTGTCATCCACCTCACCATTTCTGTTGATATACCAAACCAACCATTTTTCAACTTCATCTTAAGAAAATTCAATAGTTTTGGTAAATTTGTTAGCCCAAACAACTTTTAGTGTTTTAAGTTGTTCCATTAAAGATTCTTTGGTTAAGATCATGGTATCCATCAATAAATTGGGACCATCTAATTCCTTGGTAAGACTAACAAGTTTAAGGAATAAATCACTCTTTCTATTCATTAGGGCCTCGGTTTCATTTATTATTTCTCTTAACTCTTTAATTATTCTTAACCAACATGCATTGATATGCTTCACATGGTAAGGAGAATGAAGTTTTTGTTCCTTTCTCCAGGCTTCATTTAAACTTGAGACTTTAACTGAAAATGTGTTCACGACTTTCTTGAAAAATCCTTCATTAATTTCCGGATATTTCTGCAAATATTCTTTGAAATTCTCTATTATGGAGGAAAAACTAGCAATACTTTGGGCAAGCTCCCAAATTTCCTGAATTATATCAATCCTTTTTTGTATGGCATCACCAACATATTTTTTTACAACTTGCAATTAACTTGAGGAGCCTTTGTATCTCGTATTGCTTTCGGGGATCTCCTCCAATTCAAGTATAGGTTGAATAGAACTCAAAGGTTTTGGAAACAATGGTCCTCGTACCAAAGCAAATTCTAATTCTTTTACCCTTTTCTTTAATTCCAAATTCTCTCTTTCCATTTTTTTAATTGATTGTCTTAGTGCATCTCTAGTGGCTCCATGAATTTCGTCAAGGATATCATCAACAATAGGGATGGGAAATTTGTCCTTGCTTTTCAACTTATTGAGATCCCAAAAATCATGACACATGTGCCAAGTGCCTTCCTTATTTAATACCATGACTACCAGTGATGAGTAAGGGATTGTAATAGGATGTATGACCCCTGCCTCCAGTAGCTCATGAATGATATTTTCTATTTCTTTCTTATGTGCAAAATGGTGGCAATAAGGACATACACTTGGTGATTGACTTCCTAGAATTAGGGGAATGCCATGGTCACGCTCTCCTCAAGAAGGGGGTAAACCCTTTGATGTTTTGAATACTTAATGAGGTTTGTCAAGGATTAGCTGCAAGTCTGGGTGGATTTCTTGTGTTGGGTTATCCATAACGTATATGACATTAAATTGGGAAATAATTCCATAGTTTCCCTTCTTTGATAACTTCTCCATATGATGAGAGTCGATTATTTCAGGAGAGCTTGCTTTAAGCCCTCGAAGGGTGTGTACATGCCCCTCTTTAGTGAAACTCATATAGAGTTCTTTGAAAATCCACGGTGACTGGTCCCAACGTATGTAGCTATTCTGCCCCCAATACTATATCACACCCACCCATATCGATGGAAAGTAGTTAGGTTTTGAGTTGATAGTCTACCATCTTGAGTCTAAGATTTTCACATCTTCCCCCACATTTCATCATATCTCCATTGGCGATCATGATTTTAAAGTTGTGCACCGAGTGTACAAAACACTAGTTTTTTTCTACCACTCTTTTGTGAATGAAATTGTGAGTACTTCCACTGTGAACTGGGACTATGAATTTCCGATGCTTAATGTAACCCGTTGTAACTTGAGATGGTTTCCGACTGACATATTTGAATTTTCTTTAGGCCACAAGCTAACTCTTGAACTAGAGAGGGATCTCTCATATGATTTAAGAACACTAAGTGCCTACTGTCACTAAGCATCAGTTCTAACAATTAAGCACAAGATGCATGATTTGAAAGATAAAGAATGGGATAATTAAACAGGTAAGATTTAAGATAAAATAACAGGTGACTGGAATTAAGGAATTGTAATCCTATCAGACCAAAGGCCTAATCCATTGGGAATTGTATCATCTAACAGAGCACAAAAGCTAATAGCGAAAGGTGGAGGAAATACGAAGACAATTAAATCTCAAAAAATATAGAGCGAAAAACAATCTCTACAAATATGAGTTGAATAAAGGATGGTTTGCTCGGCATCTCAAACAATGAATCTAGCAAAAGATTAAGTGTATGGGATGGACATAAATTATGAATCCAACATTGATACACTTAGATTAAATAACTTGCAAGCATATGTGTATGTTCTTATTGAATATGACTACGTCATAAAATCAATAAAACATATATAATAGAAGTGGTGGTCATACCAAATTCATATCTTGAAAATGTATCAATCTCATTGAAAATTATGAAAGAAAAAACAGTTATGAGAAATTGAGAAGCTTAATACAAGAAATAGAAAGAAGACAAAGCTCTGCTTAAAATGATCAATGAATTCAATACATTATTCTTCGGTGTCTCAGAGAATTACAATTGCCCTATGAGATTCATACAAAAACACAACCTATTGCTACCAGAAAAATTCCTAGCTTGTGAAGCCTCTAATTCCCCTTCATTGAAGCTTTTCTCCTCCTTCTATAACCACATTGAGTTTGTTTTTTCTCTCCTTGATCTTAGGCTTAAAATCCTCCATATCACCTACAATCCAAACCATAAACTATATTTTAAAATCCAAATGATTTGTGAATAAAACTAAATCTCATAATAAAAACTAAAATAAAACAAAATCAAATCAAACTAAAATCTAATTATAATAAAACTAAAACTACAGTCTAATTAAAAACTAAACTAAAATTAAATTAAAGAAAAACAACTAAACTAAAGTAAACAAAAAAAATCTAAAATAAAACTAAAACTAAATTAAAAAAACAAATTAAACTAAACTACAACTAAAATTATAAACTAAAACGAATCTGATAAAAAATTAAAAGTCAAACTAAACAATATAAATTATTATCCAAAGTAAAACGATGGGAAATAAAACTTCCCTGTGGGCTTCATAGATTCACCCTTTATTAGAGTCAACTATTTTACTTCTTCCCTCGCTCTAATTTCATTAGAGTGCATGGATATTCTTCTCTTATTTGCATGCTTCTTTTAGTGATATCGTGGCCTTTTTTATCATATTAAAACCTGCATTAAAATAAAAATTGAATCTCAATTAATCTTCTTAAACTTTTCATTATTATCCAGAGGCGTGTGAAATCTTTCCATTGACTCCTCTTACTGACCATCAAAGCTGTTCAATACAATCACCAAACATTAATAAAATCATTTAAACAAAGAAAAGAAGAAAATAATTTTATCCTGTGATATTCTATCCTAAATTCATCTTTGTAATTTGGTATTTTCTAGAAACTCTATCCAACAAGATATCCCCTGGTAACAATAATTCAGTTCCTGTCTTCTTGAATTAGTTGCACTTTACGCTGCAAATCTGATTTAGTTACACTTTACGCTGCATTTTTTTTCCTTTTGTACATTCTAGGACAACTTTATTATTCCTAGGCAACGTGATGGTGTGGTGGAATTTCCTGAGACTTTTCTGATTATCATGAGTTGGAGCTGGTAATGCTTTATCTAAAGTTAACTTCCTCACGATTTGGATAATTGTACACAGAAATTAAAAAAATAACATTAACAAAGAAAACATCATAATTTAATAATAATAAAAATATATGCAACCATATTGTCTTATAATTCGCTTTGCCTTTTTTGAAATAGTGATCTAATTAGTAAGTGGGTTTAATCCATGTGGTTTGCGCTGAGGGGTGTTTCCCCCATCTAAAATCAATTTTTGCAAGTGACATGTTGAGCTCTTAAATGAACAAGCTATTGAAAAAGCTTAGACTTTACCATCCTTCAAATTAGGGGAAGTGCCCGATGAATTTCTTCAAGCTATGTTCCAAAGTAAAAAAAATAAAATAGTGATCCAATTAATGAAGATAAAACCTTACTCGGACCCTATTTGGAATAAACCTCCAAGAAACAATGATTAGGTTCACACACAATTGAGATTCTTATTGATAAAGGTTAGAAGCATCAAACTCTTTTAGATTTATTGAAGGTTACTTTACATGTAGAGTACCCCATAATATGTCATTTTGGCACATGTTAAAGAGCATAACACTTCTTATCTTGATTACTAAAATTGTTTATGTATACCAAAACATGTGTGCTTAAAAATTTCGCTGCATTGAATTAAATGAACATTGTAATCAAACTTAGAAAAACATTTTTTAACAAAAGTAAGAGCCTCGGAAAGTTAATATTTTTGCTCAAATTGAAAACCCTTAGCTATTTTCCAAACTTTGATATACACTCTTTTAAGACATAGAATAAATTGTAATTAAATAAGGCTTAAAGGAGTTTATTTAATTTCGCCAAAGAATAGAAAATCATAAAAATGCATAATTTTTAATCACAAGTTCAGGGCTTGTAAAAAAAAATACATTATGCAAATTCCAAAACTGTCAACTCGCTTCCGTTCTTTGACATATATGCTTTATAGGCACAAATCAATAATCTTAAAGTTTGACTCTTAGTTAAATTATTTTGATTCGCCAAATGCTCAACTAATTTGGTTATGCATTGAAGATTGAAGTTTGGCGAGACCATCGAATCGTCATGATAATTCAATTTACGCAAACCAAGGGATGTAATTAACTTTGAATAATCCTAAATAAACATGCAAGCTATGTTGGATAAGCATAGAGAAAAATACTCAAAAAGCCTAATCATTATTTATGCGAGAAAAATGTGACAAAATGACTTGACGCAACAACCCCATGATTGAAATCATAATGGTGAAAACCAAAATAAAAAGGAAAACCATCCCAAATGTCAATGAAAGCAGTATTTCCAAAAATTAAAGGGAGTTATTGAAGCCTCAAATGGAAACAAATTGATTGAAGCAATTGAAAGGTTGGGGTTTTCTTATTTAATTTTATTAATCTTGGTTTGATGTTTTCACTTAATAGTTTGAGTATAGTTATTAATATATAAAAATGATTAGTTATTCATTCAACAATACTCTTTACTTATCATAATAGGGCAAAAAGAGAAGGGAGATGGAGTTCATTAGTTATAATAAGACAAAGCTTCTAATCAATCATGAAATCAAACAAATGCCTAAATATTTATTCAATCCAAATCTTTGCACACATTTGTTCCTCGTCTCTCTTTGAAATTGTTATTGCGTAGCTATTTGCAAGCATTTATATCCCCTTTAATGTGAACCACAAACATTGACCCACTACCGACAAGTGTCCATAGCCCTGGAGGGTTTGCTTGTTCTTCTTTAGGTACTTTCAACTTCCTTATTTGTAAATTTCACCCTTTAGATTTGATATATAGAGAATTGTGATATGCAATTGGGTGACAGAAGCGGGGTATTATGAGAGTTACTTTGATCGGCAAAAATTTTGGTGAATAAAAACCAAGCCTACAATTTTCTCCCATTTCTGATTTTCACTAATGTCTGTTTTATGTTATGAAATGGATGGTGATCTTAATGACGATGTTAGATAAGCATTTTCTTTTTGAATGAACACTGAAATTATATTGGATAAGAAAGAACTTTCTCCATAACTAAAAAGTTGCTTAATTGTATGGTAAAAATAACAAATCCCTTATAATGTAATACATGCTTCCCAATATGTTAACGAAATGAAGAGAAAATTGTTGAAATAATGTAACTGCAAAGTGTATTCTTATTATTATTTGATATATTATTCATTGGATCAATCCCCATTGTGGATTGATCATGTCGGCTATTGTAAAAGGACCAAATCCCCTTTTGCGGATTGGTCATAATATA